>JALAZF010000665.1:2442500-2447500 GCA_022829125.1 Lathyrus tuberosus | reverse complement strand
CGAGCATTCGCTAGCTGCTTCGCTAGGCGAACGTCCCTCGCGAGCATTCGCTAGCTCCTTCGCTAGGCGAATGTTCCAGCGAAACAAGTCAGAACCAAACAGAGCCAAAAACACCCAAAGTTCGCTAGGCGAACACTCTAGCGAACCTTCGCTCATGCCTTCGCTAGGCGAATACCCGTAGCGAACCTTCGCTGAATGGTTCGCTAGGCGAACCCGCGAAAACCTCACTCACTGCCACCTTCGCCCCAGGTTCGCTAGGCGAACCAAGGAAAACCCAGAATTTTCTGCGCTGTTTGAAACCCCAAAAGTGATATTTCCCAACCAAAACATTTCCCAATCAACATATATCAATCAGAACCTATCCTAATCATGCCAACAAGCAAACTACCACCTTTACATCGATTTCCAACCGTTAACCCATCGATTCTACTCATTTTATCGTTTTCGACCTAAAAGTGAAAAACATAGAAAGCAAGAGAATCATCCAAAGACATACATACATAATCATATACAAGCATAGTATAATCGAGTTTCGCACCCTTACCCGATTTAATTCGATTCTAGGAATTGATCTTGATGATTTTCACACTTTCTCCAATTTTTCTCTCTTCTCCTCTTTTCTTCTCTTTTCCCTTCTTTCTTCTTTCTTTCTCTCTATTTTCTCTCTTTCCAATTCTATCTTACTAACTTAATGAAAAATATCTATGAAATGTCCAAAATACCCCCACACTCAAATATCTCGCAAACGTTCCCAAAACGCGATAAAATATATTCACGACTAAAAATAACACATTTTCACACAAAAGTCGAAATTACAAGAAAATAATAATAAAATAATCCAAAAAGACTCAATAAAACAAAGTTGGCAAAACGGGGCGTTACAATTCTCCCCCACTTAGAAATTTTCGTCCTCGAAAATCTTACCTGATACAAACAACTCCGGATACGACTCCCGCATCCTACTTTCCAATTCCCACGTCAAATTACCCTCAGCAGCGCCTCCCCACGCCACTTTCACAAGTGCAATCTCTTTACCCCTCAACCGCTTCACCTCGCAATCCAAAATACTAACTGGTAATGGCTCGATCGTAAGGTTATCTCTTACCTCAACCTCGTCCATAGGAATCACATGTGAAGGGTCCGGAACATACTTCCGAAGCTGTGAAACATGAAAAACATCATGCAAATTCGACAGATTCGGCGGTAACGCCACACGATACGCTACAGCACCAACTCTCGCAGATATCTGGTAAGGACCAATAAATCGAGAAGTAAGCTTCTTAGATTTCAAAGCAAGACCAACACCTATTACCGGCGTAACTCTCAGAAATACGTGATCACCCTCTTGAAACTCAAGATCCTTCCGTCTCCGATCATGATAACTCTTTTGTCTACTCTGAGAAGCCTTCATTTTCTCACGAATAAACTTTACCTTTTCCATCGTCTGTTGTACCAATTCCGGTCCAACCACAGAACTCTCACCAGTTTCATGCCAACACAACGGCGTTCGACATCTTCGTCCAAATAAAGCCTCAAAAGGTGCCATTCCGATACTAGAATGGAAACTGTTATTATACGTGAACTCAATCAAAGCAAGATAACTGTCCCACGCACCACCTTGTTCCAAAACACACGACCTCAACAAATCCTCCAACGACTGAATAGTTCTTTCGGTCTGACCATCTGTCTGCGGATGATAGGCCGAACTCAACCTCAATCTAGAACCCAAAGCCTTCTGTAAACTTTCCCAAAATCTCGATGTAAACCTAGGATCTCGATCAGAAACAATACTTAAAGGAACCCCATGCAATTTCACCACCACACTGATATAAATCTCAGCTAACCGTTCCAACGAAAAACTAATGTCAATCGGAATAAAATGCGCCGATTTAGTCAGCCTGTCCACAATCACCCAAATAGCATTATGCCCACGCTGAGTGTTCGGTAATCCCGTCACAAAATCCATCGAAATGCTATCCCATTTCCACTCAGGAATATCCAACGGTTGCAACAAACCACTAGGTCTCAAATGTTCCACTTTCGATTTCTGACAAGTCAAACATGCATACACAAACTGAGCCACATCTCTTTTCAAACCAGACCACCAGAAAATCTTCTTCAAATCTTGGTACATCTTATTCGCACCCGGATGTATACTTAAATTACTCCGGTGTCCTTCTTCCAAAATCATTCTTTTCAACTCCGCATCATCAGGTATACAAATACGACCACGGAATCTCAAAACACCAAAATTATCAATCTTGAAATCCACATTCTCATTCCTCATCAAATCAACGAATTTCAAATCCAGCTTTTGTTTCTCACTAACCGACAACAAAAATTCATTCGTAACTTTCAACATTCCAAGCCTTACACTAACCAAAGTCACTTCACATACCAAACTCAAATCTCTAAACGACTCCAAAAGTTCCAACTCTTTCACCATCAATGCGGACATATGCAACAATTTCCGGCTCAATGCATCGGCTACCACATTAGCTTTACCAGGATGGTAATTCAAGCCAAAGTCGTAGTCTTTCAAGAATTCCAACCATCTCCGCTGCCTCATGTTCAACTCTTTCTGATCAAATAAATATTTCAAGCTTTTATGATCAGTAAAGACTTCGAACCTTGCACCATAGAGATAGTGCCTCCAAATCTTCAACACAAAAACTACAGTCGTTAACTCAAGATCATGAGTAGGATAGTTTTTCTCATGAACTCTTAACTGCCTTGAAGCATAAGCTACAACTTTACCTTCCTGCATCAGAACACCACCCAAACCAATTAAAGAAGCATCGCAGTACACAACAAATGGTTCATTAGGATTAGGTAAAATAAGAATCGGAGCTGTCGTCAATCTTCTCTTCAGCTCACAAAAACTCTCTTCACATTGAATATCCCAAATGAATGCTTTGCCCTTACAAGTCAACTGCGTCAAAGGAAGAGCAAGCTTAGAAAAACCTTCAATGAACCTCCGGTAATAACCAGCCAAACCCAAAAAGCTTCGAATTTCAGTAACGGATCTAGGAGCCTCCCATTGTAGAACTGCTTCTACTTTAGATGGATCCACAGCAATACCATTACCTGAAATTACGTGCCCAAGAAAACTCACCTCAGACAACCAGAATTCACATTTGGACAATTTGGCAAAAAGCTTCCTTTCCTTCAAAACCTGCAAAACAATACGCAAATGTTCTGCATGTTCTTCCCGAGACTTAGAATAGATTAAAATATCATCAATAAAAACCACCACAAAATGATCCAAATGCTCGTGGAAAATACGATTCATGTATTCCATAAACACACCAGGCGCATTAGAAACCCCGAACGGCATCACCGAATATTCATAATGACCGTAACGTGTTCTAAAGGCCGTCTTCTGAATATCCTCTTCTTTCACTCTTATCTGATGGTACCCCCGATCTCAAATCAATCTTACTAAACACACAAGCACCAACCAACTGATCCATCAGATCATCAATCCTTGGAAGCGGATATTTGTTCTTAATCGTCACCTTATTCAACTGGCGATAATCAATACATAATCGCATACTCCCATCTTTCTTTTTCACCAACAAAACTGGAGCACCCCAAGGAGAAACACTTGGCCTCACTAACCTCTTTTCCAACAACTCATTCAACTGCCTTTTCAACTCCACCAATTCAGATGCCGACATTCTATAAGGTGCCATAGAAACAGGTCTAGTACCAGGAACTAGATCAATAGAAAATTCAACTTCTCTCTCTGGCGGCACATCTGAAATATCATCAGGAAACACCTCAGGAAATTCGCACACAACAGGAAACACATCAAGAGAAACTTGACTATCCACAGTCAATGAAGCAAACAACCCAAACAACTGAGCTTCATCCGCTAAAAGTCTCTTCAACTCTTTAGTAGATAAGAAACTCGAGTCTTCGTCTTCCTCAAGAGAAGGAAACCTTACAAGCTTATGATAACAATCAATATGCACCCGATTAAATTGCAACCAGTTCATTCCCAACACCACATCTAAACCTTCCAATGGTAAGCACACCAAATCCATCGCAAAATCTTTACCATAAATGGTCAAAGGACAACTCAAACACACCAAAGAAGTAGTTACTGACCCCATCGCTGGAGTATCAATAACCATCTCACCATCCATCAAAGACAACCCAAGATTCAAACGTCCCGCGCACTCAGACGAAATAAACGAATGAGTCGCTCCAGTATCAATAATAGCAATTAAAGGCGTATTATTAATAAAACAAGTACCTCTTATCAGACGATCTGCACTTGAAGTCTGAGTTCCCGCCAATGAAAACACTTTGCCACTAGCCTGAGCTTTCTTCTGATTCGGACACTTCGAACTAATGTGACCAGGTTCCCCACAATTGTAACACTTCACCACATTCTTCCTTTTACAATCAGCTAAAACATGCCCAATACCACCACAATTAGAACACTTAATCACATTCCTCCTACATTCATGCTGGCGATGACCCAATTCACCACACTTAAAACACCTAGGAGCATTAGACATACCTCCTCCACTTGACCTTCGATCAAAATTACCCCTTTGTTTACCTTTATCAGCCGGTGACACATACGGACCACCACGGAACTGTTGTTTCCCTTTCCTGTCACTTACACTTTTATAGTGAGCAGAACGAGCCTTACTATCTTCATCATAAATCCTACAGAATTCCACCAAATCAGCAAACCTTCGAATCCTCTGATATCCAATAGCCTGCTTTATCTCAGGACGCAAACCACTTTCATACTTCACACACTTTGAAAATTCAGCAGTCGCTTCCACATAATGAGGATAAAACTGCACAAGTTCCACAAACTTAGCGGTATAGTCAATAACTGACATATTACCTTGTTTTATCTCTAAAAACTCAATCTCCTTCTTTCTTCGGACATCCTCGGGAAAATACTTCCTTAGAAACTCTCGGCTAAACACCTCTCAAGTGATCTCTTCTTCCTCCTCATCAGCTTCCAACACCTG
>JALAZF010000665.1:2365000-2377500 GCA_022829125.1 Lathyrus tuberosus | reverse complement strand
AGGGAAAGTAATGAGTTATTAAAAGAAAGCACATAAGTGCTTAGCAAAACACAAAATGGAATTGTAAAAGAGAAAGGAAAGAAATTTGAATGTGGATTCCTTGTCCACACTCAATTGACACTTACCAAAGCCCCTACATGGTTAGCACAATTACTTACAAGTAAAGTAAGAAAATATAATGAACCGATCAAACTCAAACAAGTTGACAAACAAAGTAAAATGAGATTGAATGCTATACATGCTTCCAAGTCAGAATGTAACTCATATTTACACAACCTAATGTTATCCTAAATGAGCATACCAAATCATGCAAACAAAATCTCAATCCAACAAGAAGCAAAGAAGAAAAGGTGAAGTGATGTGAATGTGGTTCATACTTGTGAAACAAGTGACTTAAGGTGCAAGATAAACATCAAACATGCAAAGATGAAACCCAAATGTCACAATCAGAAGTCAATTAACATGCTATACATCCTCAAACAAAACCACAACCCATGGCACAAGTGCCTTCATGATCAAGCAAACCAAACATGAGGCATGCATTCACAAAATGAACAAGTTAAACTTCATGCTTCAAACAAATAGCAAACATGCTTCAAAAATTATGACTTTCACCAATCAAACACCTTAAACACATGCCATTAACATATCAAGTCCACAAGCAATGAATCAGAACCAAAGTCACTCAACAATTAGGTCAAACTCTCATGGAAGTTTCATGTATTCATGCTCAAAGCAACACATCAAAAGTCATCCAAAAAAGACTTAAAAATCATCTCATAAATCTCAAACATACCTCAACATATTGTGACCACAATGCAAAAAGAAAGGCATCAAAATCATTTTTTATGATCAAGAACAAAAATGCACAAAATCATATGTCACATTAAGTATGCATACAAATGGAAATTCAAAAGAAATAATGGAACAGGGGCAAAATGGTCATAAAATCAGAAAATAAAATCATAGAAAATTTCCTAAATGTTTTAATAATGCTCATGAATTTTTATGGAATTTTGTAATGCCACTTTGTATTTTTTAAAATTAAAAAGCAAAGGTGTAGAAAAAAATAAAAATAAAAAAGAAAATGCAAAAGGAATGGGGGTGCATGCATAGCAATTGGGTAGTTTACATGAAATTGGGCTTCAATATGGGGGTGTGGATATCAATCAGATTAAGTCCATTTCTGCGCATAACATATTAACAACCATGTGCTTCAGTCAACACAATGTCAAAGCAATCACAACCATGAGATCAAGTCAAGTCAAACAAGCAGTCAACGTAATCATGATCAACACACATGCGTGAGGGAACACATAACATACCATACACTGCACCACACAAAGTTTAAAATACAAATCAGAATCCTCACGTGAGTGGCATGTGAGTTTTAATGTGCTGGCAAGCTTAAAGCCACACGATCATGAAAAATGGACGGATGAGATTATAACATGCATAAACCCTAGCTCTAACAGTCACCGGCCGGAGAGGGACCTCCGGTCACCTTCTCCGGTCACTCACCACCGTCTGCAACCTTCAAACTCTCCAGAAATTCTCAAGCCATATATCAAAAGAAAGCTGAACTCATGCACATCACTAATCTAACATTCAAATTCACAGATCAATCATGTATAAAGAGAATCGAGCACAAACATTTTTGCCCTAGAAAATATTCTAAGCACCTATAGTGCCTATCACTAGCCAGATCACTCACACTGCTTCTATTAAGCTCAAATCAACATGAAAAATATCTTAAACACAAGAAAATGAAGCAAGATCAGTTGAGGAATTTCAAACCTGGCACTGTGAAGAACTTGAATCAACAAGAAGACCAGAGATGTAGACTTGTTCTTGAGCTTCCAAGGAGCAAAATAAATGCTTCAATGCCTTGGATCTTGAAGAGAATGGAGAGAAATCCAAATTGGAAAAATTGCTACACTTGAGGAATTGATCTCTTTCTGGTTTATTCTTGAGCAATGATGACCAATTGATGATGATGATGATGAAATAAGCGAAAAAACTCGTGCACACAGAGAGAGTTCAGAGATAATTTTCAGAGAGAAAAGGTGAGAATGTTTTGTGAAATGTGTAGAATGAGGATCCCCCCAATTCTGTGAGCAGTGGAGCTTATATATGTGTGGTTAGCTTCTAACTAGTGTGGTTGATGGTTAGAACTCCAGTTAGAGTGAGTCAGTTAACTGAGTTGTGAGTTAACTGATTGAGTGAGGTTGTTATGCCACGAGTTGGGAGGTTTTGTTAGAGTGTGGAGTGATTATGAGATGATATGGTGAGGATGAGAGTGAACCAGTGGTGGTGATGTTACTATCAGTGTAGCAGCCTGGCTTGTACCAGAAGTTTTCTTATTTCCTCTTTGATGTAAGGCTATGTATGTGTAAGGTGGTGTTTGTTCAAATGAGGCAAAGGTTGGGAGTGTGTTGAGAATGTATGCGTGTGACTTAAAACATGATAACAACAACAACCTTCTGTTTTTTCAATTTTGTGACAGTTTGTAACCAATGCAAAAATGTAGGTTTGAGGGTGGATTTCTCTCATGTTAGTGGATGGTTTGAGGAACTTTTGATGTTGTTGGAAAGAATGATCACAATACAACAAGTTTGGTTTGAAAATGAAAGTGAAAGGATGCCTCAAACATGCCTAAAAATGACCATAACCAGATGGAAAAACAAACTGATGTATGGTCGAGCAGTTTGTGGCATGGCATGACAAGTTGGCCTAGTGACTTTCAGTTGTGTTGACCAAACTTTGAGCTATCTCAACTCCTTATCCTTTGATCACATAAAAAAATCATGAACATCAATTTTGAAGATCTCACATAGATGAACAAATTCCATGTTGAAAGATTTTTCACTTGAGGCCTCTAACCATGAGTAATAAGTCAAAACATCTGGCCCACCATGTGTTTGTGAAAATGACATGCGCGTGACTTGAAAATCCTTGGTCATGACCTAGTTTTGAACCTACTTTGCTCAAACTTTCGTCAATCATATCTCACTCAATTTTTATCCAATGGAGATGTTCTACCCATGGATTTGAAGCTCAAAGCAAGGCCTTTCATTGAGGCAGAGTGGAATTTTCATTTGGTGCTTCAATTTTGAATGGCCTTGGTTCCAATTCTGATGCAAAATGGCCAAAACTTGCTATTTTTAGTAACCCTACTTCATCCAAAAATGGCAACTTTCCAAATCTTGATTTTTTCATGATTCCTTTGGAGTTTCTTGACCAAATTTTGTACATTGGACATATGTAACATGAATTTCATGATTTTGGGCTCAAAAAGTCAAGAGTTGACTTTTTCCTCTGATTATTTGACTTTGCCCCAATTTCTCTGATTCTTGATCTTTCTTCCAATTGAACCTCTTCTAAAACCAATTGAGATGCAATCTTCCACACACATACACTTAAGGACATATGGAATACCATGACATCAAGTTTTGTTCAAAAATCAAAGATTCCCTGATTTAATGGGAAACCCTAGTTTTGACCCCCTTTGGTTAGGAGGAAATTGCACATCTTCCAAATCCAAATTCCTCAGAGTATGTTGTGTATCCTCTTAAAGGATGATGAGAAATGCCACTTGAGAATGATTTTGAATCAATGAGCTATCTCTTTTGAGGATTTTCCTTCAATTTTTGGACTTCTTGCATAGTGTAGGATGTAATGCTTCAATCTCCCATTGAATCTCACTTCCTTGAGGTTTTGGAAGATCAATTGAGATAGTATGAGACATGAGAGACTCTTGGCTTGCCTTGAGGCAACTTGATTGACTTTTTTGTGCTTTGAATGATCTCTTGGTTGTCCACCTTCCACCTGATCACATGCCCTGATGGTAAGAAGGATGCCATGCTTCATTTTTCTATATTAAATGCAATGCAATGCTAATGAGATGGATATGATATGCTAAATGATAATGCCATGCTATGATGCCAAAAGGGGAGAGCAAATTTTGGGGTATTACAGCTGCCCCTATTCAAGCGCTGTAGACCTGAATGCCTGAAAGCAATTGCTTTCGGACTTTCAAGGTATATAGTGATTGAATACCAAATATAACCAAAAATTTGCTCTGGGTGATGAAGAAGAAAAGGGATATAAACCCAACGAGACTGCTGGATTGAATCTTCGATGAAACGTCGGAGAGATCTGTCTTTTGAACGATGCCAGACGACTACTGGCTTGCCACGCTGCTGGTGGACTTTAATACTGTCTTTTATGCAATTCCAGACGACTACTGGCCTGCCACGCTACTGGTGGACTTTGGAAATGTCTTTTTGAAAGACGCCAGACGACTACTGGCTTGCCACACTACTGGTGGACTTTAATAATGTCTTTTATGCAATTCCAGACGACTACTGGCCTGCCACACTACTGGTGGACTTTGATAATGTCTTTTATGCAATTCCAGACGACTACTGGCCTGCCACACTACTGGTGGACTTTGATAATGTCTTTTATGCAATTCCAGACGACTACTGGCCTGCCACGCTACTGGTGGACTTTGCAGCTTCGTGCCACCCGAAGATGGACTTCTGCCAATCCACTGTTGGACTTTTGCCACCCGAAGACGGACTTTTGCCAATCCACTGTTGGACTTTTGCCACCCGAAGACGGACTTTTGCCAATCCACTGTTGGACTTTTGCCACCCGAAGACGGACTTTTGCCAATCCACTGTTGGACTTTTAGCTGCTTTGCCACCCGAAGATGGACTTTTGCCAATCCACTGTTGGACTTTTGCCACCCGAAGACGGACTTTTGCCAATCCACTGTTGGACTTTTGCCACCCGAAGACGGACTTTTGCCAATCCACTGTTGGACTTTTGCCACCCGAAGACGGACTTTTGCCAATCCACTGTTGGACTTTTGCCACCCGAAGACGGACTTTTGCCAATCCACTGTTGGACTTTTAGCTGCTTTGCCACCCGAAGATGGACTTTTGCCAATCCACTGTTGGACTTTTGCCACCCGAAGACGGACTTTTGCCAATCCACTGTTGGACTTTTGCCACCCGAAGACGGACTTTTGCCAATCCACTGTTGGACTTTTGCCACCCGAAGACGGACTTTTGCCAATCCACTGTTGGACTTTTGCCACCCGAAGATGGACTTTTGCCAATCCACTGTTGGACTTTTAGCTGCTTTGCCACCCGAAGATGGACTTTTGCCAATCCACTGTTGGACTTTTGCCACCCGAAGACGGACTTTTGCCAATCCACTGTTGGACTTTTGCCACCCGAAGACGGACTTTTGCCAATCCACTGTTGGACTTTTGCCACCCGAAGACGGACTTTTGCCAATCCACTGTTGGACTTTTGCCACCCGAAGACGGACTTTTGCCAATCCACTGTTGGACTTTTGCCACCCGAAGACGGACTTTTGCCAATCCACTGTTGGACTTTTAGAATTTTAAAATCGAATTACTCTCTGCCTCTGCGCCAGACATCTCTGCCGACTCTGCTGAGGAACCACAATCAGTGATTTAATCTCGGAGACTCCTAAAAGGATAATATCTCTGCTGGCGAATGGATGAACAATCCGTCTGCTTTGAATTGTCAAGCTTGCCAAAAATAAATTGGACTTTAAGATATGAGGGAATGACGACTCTGCCAGGAATTATTCCATCTGTTTGGGGGAATGAATTCTGGTCACAGCGATTCCGCTGGGGATGAGAATTTTTAAATGACGTCCTGCTGGGGAAATGAGCCATTAAAACTCTGCTTGGGGATTTATTCAACCCAAAATCCTTTATAGGGATTATCAACCTTCTGACCCGGCTGGGGAAAGGCTGTACCATCCTTGTTGAGGAATAGATTCTGTCGATCTGATAAACCTCTGCGGAGAGAACAATAACTCAGCTGGAAGTTGCTGACAAGATTCGATGCTGACCTCTGTGGGGATACCATGACCCGAGATACGATCTTGCTGGGTATCAGGGCTACTCTGCCAGGGATATGCAAATCCTGGTTAGAACATTCCACTGCAACTTGCTAGAAAGAGTCCTTAGAGATCTGTTGGGGAAACCCAAAGCAAATCCACAGTAGTCTGCTGAAGAATGTGACTGTCGAGCTTAGGATAAGTACTACAATGCCCCATGTTAGGCGAGCTTCCCTTTAGACAATTCCGTTAGGGATGACGGGTTTATAACAAACTCTGCTAGAGAAAACTGCTTTAAAGCATCTCGTGCTGAGGAATACCTTTTGAGAGGATTTTACAGAAGACCAACTGTCCTCAAACTCTACTGGGGATGATCAACACTTCATGCTGGGGAAACAAACATGCCCCATGCTTGGACAAAACAATAATTCGTCCCCAAAGAGGATGTCATAAGAGGATTTTACAGAAGATCTAGCCTCTTCAAACTCTTGTGACTTCGCTGGGGATAATGACCATCAGTTTCGGTGTCGATGAGACCACCCTTTTGGGGAACCTGTGACCGTTATCGACACAGAAAAGCTTGTAGCTGTTGGAGGGACTGAATAAGAGAATCGACTTAATAAGATACCACGATACCCAGTTGAGCTCAATTCGTTGATATCGAATCGTCGTGACCGACCGTCGACCGAATGATGGACTTAATCAGTGAACATTGTGACAAAAGGGTGACCACCTTTCTCGAACATGATTGCCCCAGTCTTCTGCATGGAAGTAAGTGATTACTCATCTAGAAGACATGATCCCGTGATCTCGCAAAGGCTTCAATTTTTCCTTTGAGCCTAGTATGAGGCTGCTACCTGCAAGCAAAGGATATGCATGTATACCCCGTGCGAGATACGACTTCTGCAACTGAGAAAATCTAACTCTGAACCACCACTTGTTGGGGAGAAAGGTTTGCATGCAATCTCTTGCTGGAGAACATTATTAATGAAGCCTACTGAAGACGGGGACCAAAGATGCCTTGGGTTGGAATGTCCCTTAGTTTCGCTCCTTTTGGCTGATTGACTGCATATGCGTGACCAACTGTTTTTCTTCACTTGTCCCAAACCAACATGGTCCACCGGAAGAAATTGTCCCTAGAGGATTTTACAGAAGACTTGACATCCAGAACGCTTCAATGTCCTGAAACTCTTGTAGAGATCCGTCGGATCTCGACGTAACTGCCCCAAACCGCATGGATTACTTAGAAGAAATCACCTCAAGAGGATTTTACAGAAGACTTGGCAAGCTCAATGCTTCAGTGTCTTCAAACTCTTGTAGAGATTCGTTGGATCTCGACATAACTTCCCCAGACTGTATGGATTACTTAGAAGAAGTCATCGCATGAGGATTTTACAGAAGACTTGGCAAGCTCAATGCTTCAGTGTCTTCAAACTCTTGTAGAGATTCGTCGGATCTCGACGTAACTTCCCCAGACCGTATGGACTACAGAGGAATTCACCTTGAAAAGATTCATTTACAATCTCATACCACCGTGGGATATTCTGTCCCAGTATTCTGAACTCTGGATAGGCTGATTAGTCGTTTGGATGGACTAACTTCTCGTGCTCTTGGTATAGCTTGCCCCAGTATGAACCTTGAAGTGGTTTTGCCCCTGACTACTGATCTTCGAAGGAAAACCAAAAATGCTTGCATTTGTAGGGATTTGAATCTCGCAATAATTGCCCCAGTTTGGTTGAACTTTGAAGAGATTTCTCGACGTGATTGGCTCAGATGAGCTACACCTTAAAGAGATGGTTCGACGTGATTGCCCCAGATCGACTACGTCTTAGCACAACTTGTTGGGAAAGCCCCTGCCCAACAAAGTTTCCTGAGGAAGTACCATTGGATATGGCTGCCCTTCGGGAGTTTCAGGATCCTCAACTCGACAAGATTAAGCTTCTGGACTGAATTTCCATATGTAAACTTCTTTTGATGTCAAACAAATGTATGCAAGCAGAAAATGTTTTATTCTGAGAATGAAAATTCTAATGCAACATAACATGTTAATCTCGAAGTTTTACTAAAAAGATGTAGCAAACCCTTTTGTGAGCGAATCACGGGTTAGGATACGACATTAATTTTTGAAAGAAATAATGCAATGCACATGCAACACCAACAAAGATCTTTTAGCACAACTGATAGGAGTCAGGAACGCTATCTCTTGGTAGTATGCCTTTGAAATAACCCTGTTTCAATTAGGACTTTTGATGGTTGTAACGAGGCTTGGTTCACGGTTTTGAGAAAAAAGGATTTATGGCTCAAAGTTTATTGGTGCCCACCCACTCTTCGTGATGTTCTCCAGTCCTACGTTCAGCTAATTTGCACAAGCGTTCGCCTCTCAAAAAGATTTTGTGATCTTTAAGGAAACCATGATACTGATGGTTTGACACCTAATGAGGCTTTGGATTGACAGTCACCCCTTTGTCTTTTGTCCATAGTCACACGACTTTGTTCTTGCTCGAGGATTTTCTTTTGTAATTCTTTTCGCATTTCGCTTTCAAATTCTTTTGCTTATCCCTAACTTTTGCCTGGACTGATTCTTTTGAATCTTTAGATTTTGACGTCCAGCGGGATGCCCTAACTTTTGCCTAAGTTGCTTGTCTTCAAGTTTCAACTTAGCGGGCTTTTTCATTTCTTTTTTTTTTTCTCTTTCTTCTTTTTTTTTTTTGAACATGTCGTGTGACACTAGCCTGTCTTGACTTTGTTGAAAGGGTTGTGACTGCCTCACTCTTTGATTGTTGACGGATAACCATTGTGGTTTCACATCTCTTGACCTCTTGATGGCGGAATAGAAGGTAATGGATCCTCAGATGCACACTCCTTTTGAGGTTTGAACGCTCGGTCAAATTAACTGACGCCTACCCTGCCCCTGGGTTAAATGTGAGGGTTTTTTCCGTACGAAAGAGACTCCTACTTCAAGGCTCAAAGGGGTTAACGAGGGTCTATCTCCCTTATATCTTCAGTGTTTGGGGAGTTGAAACAATGCCTGTACATCCTCAACAGGGTTCTTATTCCAAAGCACACCGTTAGAGATTTTTGCGTTTTCAGATCATCATTCTCCCTCATAGAGTTTGAGCAAGAAAAATGGTATTGCAGTATACATTAGCATTAAATGAGTAAACACAAATGAAATTCTTCAAGAAAACATATTCATTGCATTAAAATCCTCATACCAAATACAAACAAATTTTAACATGCGAACAATGTCTGAACGAACAAATAAAGACTACATATGAAAATGCAGCAAGGAAAATAAAGATTGTCGTTGTTGAGGAGGCTTGGCTCCGTCTAGACTGACCACTTCTGGTGATGTTCTTGTAACTTTGAGCACTCACCATGGTACAGAAGCTTCGCCTTGTGGGGTACCGTCTGGGGTGATAACCTTTGAGTCAATCAAATCCTGCACCTTGTGCTGGAACACATTACAGTTATCAAGTGTGTGCCCAAACGTTCCTGAATGGAACTCACAGCTAACACTCATGTCATAGTCCGGAGGAATGGGGTATGGCACAGGCATGGCCTTTCTCAGCTGGATTTGCGAACTTTTGAGCAAACGAGCCAACAACTGACTGTACGGAATAGGAATAGGATCAAATGTCCTCTTGGGCTTCCTTGGTCTGAGTAGCCTCCGTTGCTGATAACCTTGCTGCTGCTGGTTCGGGCGCCCAGCCTGGCCCTGCACTTTCCTTTCTGCATTCGGCTGAGGCACAAACAAGGGTTGCTGACATAGGTCTTCTGCAACACAGGGTTGTGGAAGAGATCCCTGACGCGAGGTGGACCCTTTGGAAAAGGAGAGAGTCCTCAGTTCCCTTGCAACAATGGGAGTGACATCACTTGGTTTACCAGCACCAACTGATGCAAACTTGATTGTCCCTGAATCAATTAGCTCCTGGACTTTATGCTTGAACCTGGTACAATTCTCAACATTGTGACCAGGTGCCCCAGAATGGAACTCACATCTAGCCTTAGCATTAGGTCCCAGAGGAATCTTCATGGGCAACGGTCCCAAACTAACACGCTCAACCAGCTTGAGCTCGAGCAAGTAAGAAAGCAATTGCGCGTACGGAATCGGAATGGGATCGAACTTCCTCTTAGGCCCCTCTGACTTAGGATCCTCTTGAAAATCAGGAAGTGACTGCTGATGAGAGAGCTCTGAACCTTTAGCTTTCAGAGGGGATTCACGAAGCAATTCATGATCTAAAGCATATCCCAAAGAGATGGGAGGAGTAGAGACCTCTGTGGTGGAAGCGGGCACATGATCATTTTCCTTTTTTAACACCTTATTCAAGATTTCCATGACCAGGCCCATTTGAATCTTCATCTGGTTGACTTCCTCCCTCAGTAGTTCCTGACCTCGGGACAGCGCCTGAATGTCCCCCATAAAATGCCCCAATTGGGCCCTCACCCCAGCCAAATCCTTCTGCATTTGATCCATGATTCTTACTTGATTTCTTCGCGTCGAATATCGGTGAATATGATTCTCAGCTATACTGCCTGAAACCAAATAAAGGTTAGAGACCCTGCAACGAATACCTAAAAAGCAAGCAACATAAATGCAGAATGATATGCAATGCCATGCAATGTTATGTTTATCATTTCCAAAGTGCTTTACACCCTGATTCCAATCCAAACCACAGAAATCTGAAGACCAGAAATTGTGATATAAAGAGACGTGTCGTGGTCATGTGCTTGTGTGCAGCTATCTGATAAGGAATAATTCTGAATAAAACTGCTCATACTCATTCAACAAAGTATTCAAGTACATTTAAGAAAGGCTCATCCGCAAATGCAATACAAGGAAAAATGGATCCATCAACAAGCCTGATGGTAACCATTAATAACAAAATATAAGGAAAAGAACATCAGTCTGACAATTCCACACCCTTCGGCTTATCACTTGAGTATTTGATCTCCTCAAAAAGTATACGGGTACGCTGGTGATTCGGCTTTTCAATCATTTCTTTGATCAAGACATCCCTTTTCTCAAGAGCTTCAGTTAAAGAACCCATGTGCAGCGTCAGAGCCTCGTCATCACACACTCCTTTGTGTCTCTTTATGCCGGCTTGCGTCTTGAGTATCTCCCTTTCTATCATGACTTCTTCAAGCTCTTTCTTGGTATTCCTCAGCTCACCTCTAGCTTCTTCTAACTGTTCTTGACTCTTACCGAGGCTTTCCCGATACTTTCTCCTCTGCTCATGCGCCTTTTCAAGCTCTTCGTCCTTAATCTGCAACTGTTCCTGTAATTCAGCATTCTCTATCCTAACTTCGTCCCAAGCGTGCTGAAACTTTGTTAACTTTTCTTTGGTCTGTGCTAACGCCTGTTTGGTTTGCTTGTGGGCTTGAGTAGCATCATCAGCACCTTTACTAATCTTCCGGAAGTGTTGGGCTCTTCCAGCAAAGTCTTTTTCTTTTGCAGTTAGGATTTGTTCAGCATCTTGGGCTTTCCGCTCCAGCTCTTTGTTGGCATGTAGAGCATTCTGAAGACGGCTACTCAACTCGGAATTCTCTCCTTGGAGCTTTTTCACCAAGGCTTGCAACTTGTCAACTTCTTCCACCGTAGCAGTGCTTCTTGCTTTCTCATTCTCCGGATACAAAAGGGGTGCCTTACCAAAAGGCAAGAGAAAATCTTCAACTCTTTTCTTCACCCACTCTTCATATGCTGGATAAACCCGGTTGTTAGGCCTTCCTAGAGTAACTTTCCCCTTTTTCAGTATGCTACCCCAGCTTTCAGAAGCTTTCTGTGCTGCTTCCCAACCATCTGATGTATGAAAATAGAGGGACTCCTCCACATCTCTCTTAATAGGCGGACCTGTCAGGGCGTACCCAAATTGTCGAATGGCCAAAGAAGGATTGTAGTTAATCCCACCCAGTCTTCCTATCAGTGGAACGTTAGGGAACTTACCACAGCTGTGGATAATATTCTTGCCAATCAGCCCATGATCTACCCATACGATGTCCTTGGCCACCAATCCCATTAAACGCTGTTTCCACTCTAGAGAATCTTTGGAATCCACAAAAGCCCCTGATTGTGGTAAACGGCCCGCAAACCACTTATAGAACAAGGGTGCACAACAACGAATTATCCCTCATCTTTTCTTTTCGTTTCGGTTGTACAATGAGTAGTGAAGATCTCCCAGTAGCGTTGGCACCGGGTTCTTCATCATGAATATTCGTATAGCGTCCGTATCAATAAAATCCGGCTCGTTGGGAAACAACACTATGCCGTATATACAAAGGGCTAGCAAAGCATTAAAAACAAGCCAATTCTCGCCTTTAGCTGCTTCCTGGGCCTTCTTAATCAGATATTCCAGCTTGTAACCACGAATCTTTCCTTTGTTGGAGACATTGTCACTTAACTCTGATTTGCTCAAATAAAGAGCACCAGCCAACTTCCCAAAGTCAAGATCCCCCACCGATCCAAAGAAAGGGGGCTCCTCCTTGATAGCAATCCCCAACATGTTGGAATACTCCTCCAAGGTAGGAACCAACACATAAACTGGAAATACAAAACATCTCAGAGGCGGATCATAGAACTGCATCAACGTATGGAGACCTCTGGCTTCATAATCACT
>JALAZF010000665.1:2355000-2360000 GCA_022829125.1 Lathyrus tuberosus | reverse complement strand
TCTGTGTTTTTTAGAGAACGGCTTACGTTCTAGCTCAGGTGTTGCAGGCTCGCTGGTCCGAGTGCGTTACCATCTTGCAAGAGAACGAGTAGAAGCGCGTTCGTGCGTTGAGAATGAATGAGATGAGAAAAGAATTCCCGAAGGAAAGACGTTATTGTTTGTTTTTGCCTTTTAGAAGTCTTTTCATTTGTTTGCATATGACAGTGTATCTGGATCTTAGCCATTGGAATGTGTACGTTCTCACATTCCAAGATGGAATGGGTAAGAATGCACACTAAGAGTGAAGAAGACCCCCACACTTAGTTCCAATTGTCAAGGTTCAAACACACTAGCATACTTGTGTTTATTAAGTGTTTTGTTGATTATGAAGTGAAGAAGTGTTTTTTTATTATTTGCACCTTCAACAAGTATTGCATTTAAGTCCCTCATACAAGATCAAATGTTTAACACATTGACCCAAGATGGGCTATATGCTACACATTCTAAGATTACAAGAGAAGACCCCTTATAATCTTTTCTTTATATGAAAGGCCTAAATGCAATAAATGCCTACCTTTATTAGATATTTTGAATTTTCTTTGAGATGAGAAAAGAGACTCAAGGGAGGATAAAGGTAAAAATCTATATGGACTAAGACTCAATCCTAATTGAAGATTAAAGGGAGTGATCCTAAAGGTTTGTGAGGTTTCAACCTAAAGTCTAAAGAAAGAAAGAATTAAACAATTCACTTACAAAATAGAAGATGAATTGTAATTCAAAAAGGGAAAGTAATGAGTTATTAAAAGAAAGCACATAAGTGCTTAGCAAAACACAAAATGGAATTGTAAAAGAGAAAGGAAAGAAATTTGAATGTGGATTCCTTGTCCACACTCAATTGACACTTACCAAAGCCCCTACATGGTTAGCACAATTACTTACAAGTAAAGTAAGAAAATATAATGAACCGATCAAACTCAAACAAGTTGACAAACAAAGTAAAATGAGATTGAATGCTATACATGCTTCCAAGTCAGAATGTAACTCATATTTACACAACCTAATGTTATCCTAAATGAGCATACCAAATCATGCAAACAAAATCTCAATCCAACAAGAAGCAAAGAAGAAAAGGTGAAGTGATGTGAATGTGGTTCATACTTGTGAAACAAGTGACTTAAGGTGCAAGATAAACATCAAACATGCAAAGATGAAACCCAAATGTCACAATCAGAAGTCAATTAACATGCTATACATCCTCAAACAAAACCACAACCCATGGCACAAGTGCCTTCATGATCAAGCAAACCAAACATGAGGCATGCATTCACAAAATGAACAAGTTAAACTTCATGCTTCAAACAAATAGCAAACATGCTTCAAAAATTATGACTTTCACCAATCAAACACCTTAAACACATGCCATTAACATATCAAGTCCACAAGCAATGAATCAGAACCAAAGTCACTCAACAATTAGGTCAAACTCTCATGGAAGTTTCATGTATTCATGCTCAAAGCAACACATCAAAAGTCATCCAAAAAAGACTTAAAAATCATCTCATAAATCTCAAACATACCTCAACATATTGTGACCACAATGCAAAAAGAAAGGCATCAAAATCATTTTTTATGATCAAGAACAAAAATGCACAAAATCATATGTCACATTAAGTATGCATACAAATGGAAATTCAAAAGAAATAATGGAACAGGGGCAAAATGGTCATAAAATCAGAAAATAAAATCATAGAAAATTTCCTAAATGTTTTAATAATGCTCATGAATTTTTATGGAATTTTGTAATGCCACTTTGTATTTTTTAAAATTAAAAAGCAAAGGTGTAGAAAAAAATAAAAATAAAAAAGAAAATGCAAAAGGAATGGGGGTGCATGCATAGCAATTGGGTAGTTTACATGAAATTGGGCTTCAATATGGGGGTGTGGATATCAATCAGATTAAGTCCATTTCTGCGCATAACATATTAACAACCATGTGCTTCAGTCAACACAATGTCAAAGCAATCACAACCATGAGATCAAGTCAAGTCAAACAAGCAGTCAACGTAATCATGATCAACACACATGCGTGAGGGAACACATAACATACCATACACTGCACCACACAAAGTTTAAAATACAAATCAGAATCCTCACGTGAGTGGCATGTGAGTTTTAATGTGCTGGCAAGCTTAAAGCCACACGATCATGAAAAATGGACGGATGAGATTATAACATGCATAAACCCTAGCTCTAACAGTCACCGGCCGGAGAGGGACCTCCGGTCACCTTCTCCGGTCACTCACCACCGTCTGCAACCTTCAAAATCTCCAGAAATTCTCAAGCCATATATCAAAAGAAAGCTGAACTCATGCACATCACTAATCTAACATTCAAATTCACAGATCAATCATGTATAAAGAGAATCGAGCACAAACATTTTTGCCCTAGAAAATATTCTAAGCACCTATAGTGCCTATCACTAGCCAGATCACTCACACTGCTTCTATTAAGCTCAAATCAACATGAAAAATATCTTAAACACAAGAAAATGAAGCAAGATCAGTTGAGGAATTTCAAACCTGGCACTGTGAAGAACTTGAATCAACAAGAAGACCAGAGATGTAGACTTGTTCTTGAGCTTCCAAGGAGCAAAATAAATGCTTCAATGCCTTGGATCTTGAAGAGAATGGAGAGAAATCCAAATTGGAAAAATTGCTACACTTGAGGAATTGATCTCTTTCTGGTTTATTCTTGAGCAATGATGACCAATTGATGATGATGATGATGAAATAAGCGAAAAAACTCGTGCACACAGAGAGAGTTCAGAGATAATTTTCAGAGAGAAAAGGTGAGAATGTTTTGTGAAATGTGTAGAATGAGGATCCCCCCAATTCTGTGAGCAGTGGAGCTTATATATGTGTGGTTAGCTTCTAACTAGTGTGGTTGATGGTTAGAACTCCAGTTAGAGTGAGTCAGTTAACTGAGTTGTGAGTTAACTGATTGAGTGAGGTTGTTATGCCACGAGTTGGGAGGTTTTGTTAGAGTGTGGAGTGATTATGAGATGATATGGTGAGGATGAGAGTGAACCAGTGGTGGTGATGTTACTATCAGTGCAGCAGCCTGGCTTGTACCAGAAGTTTTCTTATTTCCTCTTTGATGTAAGGCTATGTATGTGTAAGGTGGTGTTTGTTCAAATGAGGCAAAGGTTGGGAGTGTGTTGAGAATGTATGCGTGTGACTTAAAACATGATAACAACAACAACCTTCTGTTTTTTCAATTTTGTGACAGTTTGTAACCAATGCAACAATGTAGGTTTGAGGGTGGATTTCTCTCATGTTAGTGGATGGTTTGAGGAACTTTTGATGTTGTTGGAAAGAATGATCACAATACAACAAGTTTGGTTTGAAAATGAAAGTGAAAGGATGCCTCAAACATGCCTAAAAATGACCATAACCAGATGGAAAAACAAACTGATGTATGGTCGAGCAGTTTGTGGCATGGCATGACAAGTTGGCCTAGTGACTTTCAGTTGTGTTGACCAAACTTTGAGCTATCTCAACTCCTTATCCTTTGATCACATAAAAAAATCATGAACATCAATTTTGAAGATCTCACATAGATGAACAAATTCCATGTTGAAAGATTTTTCACTTGAGGCCTCTAACCATGAGTAATAAGTCAAAACATCTGGCCCACCATGTGTTTGTGAAAATGACATGCGCGTGACTTGAAAATCCTTGGTCATGACCTAGTTTTGAACCTACTTTGCTCAAACTTTGGTCAATCATATCTCACTCAATTTTTATCCAATGGAGATGTTCTACCCATGGATTTGAAGCTCAAAGCAAGGCCTTTCATTGAGGCAGAGTGGAATTTTCATTTGGTGCTTCAATTTTGAATGGCCTTGGTTCCAATTCTGATGCAAAATGGCCAAAACTTGCTATTTTTAGTAACCCTACTTCATCCAAAAATGGCAACTTTCCAAATCTTGATTTTTTCATGATTCCTTTGGAGTTTCTTGACCAAATTTTGTACATTGGACATATGTAACATGAATTTCATGATTTTGGGCTCAAAAAGTCAAGAGTTGACTTTTTCCTCTGATTATTTGACTTTGCCCCAATTTCTCTGATTCTTGATCTTTCTTCCAATTGAACCTCTTCTAAAACCAATTGAGATGCAATCTTCCACACACATACACTTAAGGACATATGGAATACCATGACATCAAGTTTTGTTCAAAAATCAAAGATTCCCTGATTTAATGGGAAACCCTAGTTTTGACCCCCTTTGGTTAGGAGGAAATTGCACATCTTCCAAATCCAAATTCCTCAGAGTATGTTGTGTATCCTCTTAAAGGATGATGAGAAATGCCACTTGAGAATGATTTTGAATCAATGAGCTATCTCTTTTGAGGATTTTCCTTCAATTTTTGGACTTCTTGCATAGTGTAGGATGTAATGCTTCAATCTCCCATTGAATCTCACTTCCTTGAGGTTTTGGAAGATCAATTGAGATAGTATGAGACATGAGAGACTCTTGGCTTGCCTTGAGGCAACTTGATTGACTTTTTTGTGCTTTGAATGATCTCTTGGTTGTCCACCTTCCACCTGATCACATGCCCTGATGGTAAGAAGGATGCCATGCTTCATTTTTCTATATTAAATGCAATGCAATGCTAATGAGATGGATATGATATGCTAAATGATAATGCCATGCTATGATGCCAAAAGGGGAGAGCAAATTTTGGGGTATTACATCTATCAATCAATCAATCAATCTATCTATCTATCTATCTATCTATCTATCTATCTATCTCTTTATCCATCTAACTATCTATTTATCTATCTATCTATCTATCTATTTATCTATCTATCTATCTAACTATCTATCTATCTATCTATCTATCTATCTATCTATCTATCTATCTATCTATCTATCTATCTATCTTTCTATCTGTCTGTCTATCTGTCTGTCTATATGTCTGTCTGTCTGTCTGTTTATCTGTCTGTCTGTCTGTCT
>JALAZF010000665.1:1617500-1620000 GCA_022829125.1 Lathyrus tuberosus | reverse complement strand
GAGGTGAAGGTGCCAGCGAGGGGGTGGCAGAAACTTTCAATTTTGAAAACACCCAAACTTCGCTGGGGCGAAGGATGTAGCGAAGGCTCGCGTCGCGAATGATTCCTTCGCTAGGCGAAAGCTGCTAAGATTTTGGTTGTTGTTTGCTCACAGATTTTGATTGACTTATTTGAGGATGCTTTTGTGATTTTCCAAGTTGGTTCGTTTCAACTTGCGGATGTATGGTAATGATCTTGTTAAGTTTTGTACACGTCCGAGGTATGTATTTATCGCTTTCTATACTTTAGCATATTCATGATACTTAGGCATTTTATAAACTTCCATGCCATCCATTCTTTTGTATACTTGTTCTTATTGTGAATCACTTTAGTTCCCACCTTTTTGTGAGGTAGCCTTCTATTAATTCATATATGCGCGGAGAACCAACATTCTTGTTATAACTGTATTTTTTTATGTTGAATCTTTTATTTGTGTTGATTATATGAATGCATGAAAAGGATCAAGGCAATTGTTTCATTTTGAGCACAACCACCTTAGCCAAATAGTCAATTCACCTTGTGAGTGTGTGATCATTTGTAACCCCTTTGAGCCTTTGGTCATTATCCATGTTGTTTGAGCTTGATGCTTGTCTATGAGTGTCAAATTCATATTTTTGTGTGGATCTTGATTGTTGTTTTTACTTGAGCCCTCAACTTTTTGTGTTGTTGTATGGATTTTTTCCTTGCCTTAGAAAGTAGGGAGTATTCACATGATGATGTGGTTGAATTCAAGTTGGGGAGAGAATGGTTGTTTACTCATTGGTTGGATTCTATGAGGATTGAAAAAGAAAAGAAAAAAGAGAAAAATATGACAAAGAAAAGAAAAGAAAAAAGTGAAAAAGAAAGAAAAAAGAAAAATCCTTGAAAAAGGAAACAAAAAGAGTTGCAATAATTGTGCTAAATAAGTATTGTGTGTTGTGTAGCACTTGGGATTTTGGAAGAAGTTGGTTGAAATTTTGTGTGTGAATCTTTGTGAGTTTTCACTCCCTTAGGTTTAGGCAAGTTTTTGTTTCAATTACCTTTAGAAAATGCCCCTTGTTTGTTTACCCGACCACGTTACAACCTTGAAAGTCCTTGTGATTCTTGCCTTTGTATGTTCAATGTGAATTTGTGGATGTATGCATAATTTAGTCTTTTGTTTGCAAGATTGTTGTGTGAGTGAAAGAACCTCATTTTGTGTTTTTCATCTACCGATGATTGTTTTTGCTAGGTGTGATTCACATTTGAACTTGTGTTGTTTTAGAATTTTTGGCATGACTTTTGTACTTTGTTTTTGTTTCGTGACTATGTTATCGTTGCAGTTTAGTGGTAAGTATTTACTTTTTGTGTGTACCGTTGTCATTTGAATCATTCATTCGTTTCCGTTTTTTAAAACCTGTTGATTCGTCTTTCTTTGGATATCGCTTTTGCATTTTCAAGTTTGTTTGATTTTTGTTTGTGGACAAACAAGTAGGTAAGTTGGGGAGAGTTTGATAAGTGCAAATTGTACCTATTTTTGTATATATGTTTTGTTGCACTTATCGATTCTTTTTGGTAAATATTGTGCGAATAAAACCCAATTTGTTTGTAAATACGTTTAGTTTACGTTTTCGGTGTATAGTGCGTTACCGTGTAAATATCATTGAGTTTAATCGATTTTCATTTATTTTTGTAGGTGTTCCAGCAATGGGATATTTCCATATTCATAAATAGCATTGAATAAGCTTTCCAACGCTTCAAACCGTGCGTCAATCGGAGTTACGGTTCAAGAGTTATGAAGAAAACAAATTCTGGTTTTCTGTCATACTCGCTAGGCGAGCCCCCGTAGCGAACACTCGCTAGCTTGTTCGCTAGGCGAACCGTGGCGAACAGAAAGTTCCAGAATCGTGAAAAAACTCAACAGAAAGGTGGTTTACGTTTGCCTAGCGAACGGGGACTCGCTAGGCGAACCTGGAAAGTCAGAATTGCCTATTTTAGCCATTTTTCATCATTTTTTATGTTATGGTTTTGGGGATTCTTGCTCCAACTCCATCAAACTTCATTTTTTCAGTAGATTAGCTTAGAAAACAACATGGAAGCTTGGATGTGGATGATCCGAGGTGGATTTCTCATCGATCGGCTCCGACAATCCGTGAAGTGTTTGGTTCATTTCTCTTCCTCTTTGTGTATTCTTTCTTGTTGGGTTGTGCATATGTATTTGCTATGAAGTCATGTATATTTGTCGCCCATGGCGTTGTATAAAACTTGCTTTACAAATCTTTATTGGTAATTGTCTCTAATTTTTGCTTTATGCGCGGGGTTTGTGTCGCGTTAGACATAACCTTCACGAACGTCGATTAGGGAGGATTGTCTGTTGGTTGCTGGACTCTAGAGATAGATTTAGGAGCTAACAATCTTCAATAGGCGTCAAAGCTAAATGCCTTCCGTGTTTCGAGGCTTCGCTCACGAGAGTGACGAAGAGAGTAACGCGGTTGTTTTCTCAA
>JALAZF010000665.1:1510000-1532500 GCA_022829125.1 Lathyrus tuberosus | reverse complement strand
TCAAAGATTGGTCAACACAACTGAATTTCCATAGGCACCAAGGCCTTGCCTGCAGACCAAGTCACATGCCCATACACCAATTTGGTTCCTTCTGTTGCAAGCTATTTTTGATCATGTTCCAAACTTCCATTCAATCTAATTCCAACACTAAACATGTTCTCTTATGTCTCCTCTTTCTAATGACACCAAATGCTCTTCATTTCATTCATTGTACACCAAGAACTCCATCTCCAAATCTCCATGTTTTCACTAATGAGAGGTTGCCAAAACATAATGTTGTGACTTGGCATTTGTTTGGTCCATGACAGTTCACACGTATGCTACACACCATCCACCCTTACTTCATTAAGACCAACATTCCCTTACACACATGAATACCATGCTGCTATCATACACTAAAAGGGAAAACAGAAGCTTGCCCTGCAAGTCATAATGCAAACATCAGTACCATCATCACCATTCTCCATTATCCTCACCATAAGTGACCATGAGCTTTTCCACACTCTAACCAAGCTCTCCAACTCGTGCCAATAACTAACAGGACTCAGTTAGTTAACTCAAACTCAGTTAACTAACTCACTCTAACTAGAGTTCTAACCATCAACCACCAGAGTTAAATCATAACCACGCCTATATAAACAATTCTAACAGATTTGGAAAGGGGTATTCCCATTGTTTCACTCTCACTCCAAAAACACTCTCAACTTTCTCTCTGAATTTTCTCTCTACCTGCACGAATTCCTCAAGTTCTTCTTCAATCTTCACAATCAAGCAAGAAGACATCACTGAAGCATGGAATAGCACAGTTATCTCCAATTTCAGATTCAGATTTCCTCTTATTCTCAAGATCAAATAGCATTTATTTTGCTCAAATTGAAGTTCTAGAAGTTCAAGAACAAGTTCTCACCTCTGGTTTTCTCAAAAATCCAAAGATCTTCAAGTTTCAGGTTCCAAAAGTTCTCAAACTTTGCTTGCACGATTTGATGTTATTTTAACTGGTTGATGTGTTATTTGAGCTTATTAGAAGCTATATGAAACCGGTTAGTTGATAGAGCTCCTTAGGAGTTTAGAACTGAAACTTAGGGCAAATTTCTCTTCTTCGATTCTCTGTATCCATGCTTGATCTTTGAATTTTGTTGTTGGATTTGTGTTCCTCATGAGCTTAGCTTTCGTTTGGTATATGGCTTGTGAATTTCTGGAGAAAATGTGAGTTGCAGGTGGTGGCTGCTGGCCGGAGAAGATGACCGGAGGTCATCTCCGGCCGGTGACTTTAACTGTTAGGGTTTGTGTGCGTTTTAATCTCAGCCGTGTGTTTTTCATGATCGTACGCTCCAAAATGTGACAGCACATTAAAACTCACATGCTCCTCACGTGCATTTTTCTGAATTTCACTTAAGCATGGTGTGGTGTGGTGCATGGTAAGTGGCATGTGTCCTCACGTGCGTGCATTGATTTTGAGTACTTTGACTTTTATTTGACCTTGACTTGATCTGATGGTTGTGAGTGAGTCAAAATTGTTGACTGATGGTGCACACTTGTTATTGTGTTTGGCGTGTAAATGGACCTTGTCAGATTGATATTTGCACCCCACTGTTTGGAAGCCCAATGAGTATGCACTGTCCAATTGCTATGTTCATACCCCCTTTCCTTTGCATTTCATTTTCATTTTTCTTATTTTTTATACATGTTTCATTTCCAATTTTTAAAAATACCAAATTGCATTATTAAATTCCACAAAAATTCATGAATATCATTGAAACATTTAGGAAATTTTTCATGATTTTATTTTCTGATTTTATGACCTTTTTACCCCTGGTCCATAATTTTCTTTGAATTTCCATTTAGATGCATTCTAAGCTTGATACATGAATTTGTTTAATTTTGTTCTTGCTCATTACCAACTATTTTGACATGATTCTTTTTGCATTGATTCACTAATACATTAAAGCATGTTAGATGATTTTTGTTTGATTTTTTAGGTCACTTTATCATATGTCTTGATGCCTATATTTGCTCCACTTTGCATGATGTTTCAATTTGACCTAATTGCTTTGTTTGAAGTCATTTTGCTCTGAATTTTTACATGCTATCTTGATGTATGATGCATTTCTGACCTAGGCATTCCAATGATATGTTGGCATAATTTTCATGAATCCATTTGGTCTTTGTTTGATGCATCACATTGGATGTATAATCCATGGCATGTCATTACAACTTTAGTGCATGTTTACATGAATTCTTTTGTGCACATTTGTATGAACATTTGCATATGTTATGAGTCATTCATATGATATTATTGGTCTTTGATACACATTATAGGTCATCTTTACATGTTCATTTCAATTTGAACTTTGTGCATCATTAACATGTATTGTTTGCACTTTCTTTTTGAACTTTCATTTCAATTCTTCTTATATTACTTCTTGAATGTCTTGAAGTTGATTCATAAATACTTTTGAGATGTTTATAAACCATTTTCCATTTAGTTTCAATTCTGGTTGTTGATTCACATGTTCCATTTATGCATGTCCTCTTCATTTCTTTCCATCTTTCATCTATCCCTTCTTCTTGTAACATGTTTAAATGCCAATGGGTGATGATGGTTGCTTATTCACTTGCACTTGTATGATAATAACCATTGGTTTCCATGATGCCCATTCTGGTTGTGGTTCTAGGATTTGTTTTCTCATTTAATTCTTTTGAGCTTTATGATGCATTACATGTTCTTTTACTTCTTATACTTCTTATACATGTTTACTAACCATGTAGGGGCTTTGGTAAGTTTCATTTGAGTGTGGATAAGGAATCCACATTCAACTTCTATCCTTTCTCTTTTACAATTCCATTTTGTGTTTTGTTAAGCACTTATGTGCTTTCTTTTAATAACTCATTACTTTCCCTTTTTGAATTACAATTCATCTTCTACTTTGGAAGTGAATTGTTTAATTCTTTCTTTCTTTAGACTTTAGGTTGAAACCTCACAAACCTTTAGGATCACTCCCTTTAATCTTCAATTAGGATTGAGTCTTAGTCCATATAGGTTTTACCTTTATCCTCTCTTGAGTCTCTTTTCTCATCTCAAAGAAAATTCAAAACATATAATAAAGGTAGGCATTTATTGCATTTAGGCCTTTCATATAAAGAAAAGATTATAAGGGGTCTTCTCTTGTAATCTTAGAATGTGTAGCATATAGCCCATCTTGGGTCAATGTGTTAAACATTTGATCTTGTATGAGGGACTTAAATGCAATACTTGTTGAAGGTGCAAATAATAAAAAACACTTCTTCATTTCTTAATTAACAAAAACACTTAATAAACACAAGTATGCTAGTGTGTTTGAACCTTGATAATTGGAACTAAGTGTGAGGGTCTTCTTCACTCTTAGTGTGCTTTCTTACCCATTCCATCTTGGAATGTGAGAAGGTACACATTCCAATGACTAAGATTCAGATACACTATCATATGCAAACAAATGAAAAAACTCTTAAAAGACAAAAACAAACAATAACGTCTTTCCTTCGGGAATTCTTTTCTCATCTCATTCATTCTCAACGCACGAACGCGCTTCTACTCGTTCTCTTGCAAGATGGTAACGCACTCGGACCAGCGAGCCTGCAAACACCTGAGCTAGAACGTTAGCCGTTCCTAAAAAACACAAACAATCCATCCCTAGTGAGGGGAACTACGTCGCTCTGATTCTCATGCTCCCGATGAGATACGTAGGCAGTGGGGTAGGGCCCATGCGAGCACTTCTTTTATTTTCCCTACATTTGTTTCTCTTTCTCTTTTCATTCCTTTTCTAGTTCCTCTTCCAGTATTCTTTTCTATCACCCTTTGATCGAGACAAGCAAGCGTGGATCCCATCGGGTACGATGGACGCGAGGGGGTGCTAATACCTTCCTCTCGCGTAACCGACTCCCGAACCCAGTTCTCTTGGTCGTAAGACCATGCTTTTCCTTTCTCTCAGGTTTACGCGGTGTTTCCTTTCCCTCTCTTGGGATAAATACACATTGCTGGCGACTCTGTTTCGGTGCCACTTTCGCGTTTGTACTAGGATGAAAATCCCGGGAGCGACATCTATCTGTCTATCTATCTATCTATCTATCTATCTATCTATCTATCTATCTATCTATCTATCTATCTATCTATCTATCTATCTATCTATCCATCTATCTTTTTATATATCTATTTGTCTATCTGTCAGTCTATCTCTCCGTCTATCTGTCTGTCTATCTGTCTATCTATCTGTCTATAAATCTGTCTGAATGTCTGTCTATCTATTTGTCTGTCTGTCTCTTTGTCTGTCTGTCTGTCTATCTGTCTGTCTGCCTATCTGTTTGTCGATCTGTCTGTCTGTCTATCTGTCGGTCTGTCTGTCTGTTTGTGTGTCTGTATGTCTGTCTATCTATCTGTCTGTCTGTCTGTCTATCTATCTATCTGTCTGTCCGTCTATCTGTCTGTTTATCTGTCTATTTATCTGTCTATCAGTCTATCTGTCTATCTGTCTATCTATCTATCTATCTATCTGTCTGTCTATCTGTCTCTATCTACGAGGTTCTATCAGGAGCTTTCTGCTACTGCATGTTATGCAGGCCAGTGGTTATTCTCTTGAGGAACTGTCGACTCTGGTGACCATTCCCGAGGACTCAGTTGCGGCACTCCTCCCGAGTTGTGACAGTGGCAGACCACATTCCGTGGCAAACCCATTGCACATTCTCGATCCGAGGACCCAATGCTGGGAACTTGCTATAGGATATCCCTTTTTGAAAGAGAATCAGCGGAGGCACTCCTCGATTGGCGATAGTACTGTACCCTGAGGGATGAATGTACTATTGCTTCTCGACCTCAGTGCCAGAAGCTGAGGACCTTTTTGTTTTGGAGAATCAGTTGAGGCCTCCTCGATTGATGATGATGCCAAACCAGAAATGGTGAACGTATCATCATTCCTCGACCTGAGAGCCCGGGATACTGAACATCCTAGTACCCACATGTGAGAAGGGCGGGTTGTTTACAGGTTTGCAGGTAACCATGACCTCCTACATACCCGGTTTTCTATCATCATTGCACCAAAAGGAAGTTTCATCCTATTGTATTCAGATGGTTCTTATCTATGGTTCTATATTAGTCTCAGAGCTACACTGACACCGTTCACAGTTCAGCACAGACACCTGATTACCTGATCACATTGCCCTTTGCATTGCATTATCATATCCTAACATACATGTTTATTCATTTCCAGGTGCATATATTACCCTTGATTCCAGTCATCAGGTCCCTGCAAAGATGAATACTAAGGAGAGGAAGAATATCATCAGCTATAAGTTCCTTACGCCTACTTTGGGCCCTATTGTTGTGCTGAAGGGAATGGCGAGCCCGGCAGCACGAGAAGCTTTTGAAGAGAAATATGGGTGGATTTTATCTATGGTTCGTAATGTCAGCGATTATGAAGCCAGAGGTCTCCATACGTTGATGCAGTTCTATGATCCGCCTCTGAGATGTTTTGTATTTCCAGATTATGTGTTGGTTCCTACCCTGGAGGAGTATTCCAACATGTTGGGGATTGCTATCAAGGAGGAGCCCCCTTTCTTTGGATCAGTGGGGGATCTTGACTTTGGGAAGTTGGCTGGTGCTCTTTATTTGAGCAAATCAGAGCTAAGTGACAGTGTCTCCAACAAAGGAAAGATGCGTGGTTACAAGCTGGAATATCTGATTAAGAAGGCCCAGGAAGCAGCTAAAGGCGAGAATTGGATTGTTTTTAATGCTTTGCTAGCCCTTTGTATATACGGCATAGTGTTGTTTCCCAACGAGCCGGATTTTATTGATACGGACGCTATACGAATATTCATGATGAAGAACCCGGTGCCAACGCTACTGGGAGATCTTCACTACTCGTTGTACAACCGAAACGAAAAGAAAAGAGGAGGGATAATTCGTTGTTGTGCACCCTTGTTCTATAAGTGGTTTGCGGGCCGTTTACCACAATCAGGGGCTTTTGTGGATTCCAAAGATTCTCTAGAGTGGAAACAGCGTTTAATGGGATTGGTGGCCAAGGACATCGTATGGGTGGATCATGGGCTGATTGGTAAGAATATTATCCACAGTTGTGGTAAGTTCCCTAACGTTCCACTGATAGGAAGACTGGGTGGGATTAACTACAATCCTTCTTTGGCCATTCGACAATTTGGGTATGCCCTGACAGGTCCGCCTATTAAGAGAGATGTGGAGGAGTCCCTCTATTTTCATACATCAGAAGGATGGGAAGCAGCACAGAAAGCTTCTGAAAGCTGGGGTAGCATACTGAAAAAGGGGAAAGTTACTCTAGGAAAGCCTAACAACCGGGTTTATCCAGCATATGAAGAGTGGGTGAAGAAAAGAGTTGAAGATTTTCTCTTGCCTTTTGGTAAGGCACCCCTTTTGTATCCGGAGAATGAGAAAGCAAGAAGCACTGCTACTGTGGAAGAAGTTGACAAGTTGCAAGCCTTGGTGAAAAAGCTCCAAGGGGAGAATTCCGAGTTGAGTAGCCGTCTTCAGAATGCTCTACATGCCAACAAAGAGCTGGAGCGGAAAGCCCAAGATGCTGAACAAATCCTAACTGCAAAAGAAAAAGACTTTGCTGGAAGAGCCCAACATTTCCGGAAGATTAGTAAAGGTGCTGATGATGCTACTCAAGCCCACAAGCAAACCAAACAGGTGTTAGCACAGACCAAAGAAAAGTTAACAAAGTTTCAGCACGCTTGGGACGAAGTTAGGATAGAGAATGCTGAATTACAGGAACGGTTGCAGATTAAGGACGAAGAGCTTGAAAAGGCGCATGAGCAGAGGAGAAAGTATCGGGAAAGCCTCGGTAAGAGTCAAGAACAGCTAGAAGAAGCTAGAGGTGAGTTGAAGAATACCAAGAAAGAGCTTGAAGAAGTCATGATAGAAAGGGAGATACTCAAGACGCAAGCCGGCATAAAGAGACACAAAGGAGTGTGTGATGACGAGGCTCTGATGCTGCACATGGGTTCTTTAACTGAAGCTCTTGAGAAAAGGGATGTCTTGATCAAAGAAATGATTGAAAAGCCGAATCACCAGCGTACCCGTATACTTTTTGAAGAGATCAAATACTCAAGTGATAAGCTGAAGGGTGTGGAATTGTCAGACTGATGTTCTTTTCCTTATATTTTGTTATTAATGGTTACCATCAGGCTTGTTGATGGATCCATTTTTCCTTGTATTGCATTTGCGGATGAGCCTTTCTTAAATGTACTTGAATACTTTGTTGAATGAGTATGAGCAGTTTTATTCAGATTTATTCCTTATCAGATAGCTGCACACAAGCACATGACCACGACACGTCTCTTTATATCACAATTTCTGGTCTTCAGATTTCTGTGGTTGGATTGGAATCAGGGTATAAAGCACCTCGGAAATGACAAACATGGCATTGCATGGCATTGCATATCATTTTGCATTTTTTGTTACTTGCTTTTCAGGTACTCGTTGCGGGGTCTCTAACCTTTATTTGGTTTCAGGCAGTATAGCGGAGAGTCATATTCACCGATATTCGACGCGAAGGAATCAAGTAAGAATCATGGATCAAGTGCAAAGTGATTTGGCGGAAATGAGGGCGCGTATGGACCAGTTCATGACCCTCATGACTGGCATGGCGCAAAATCAGGAGAGACTGAGGCTTCTGGTAGAGCGTCCCGACAATGGGCCCGAAGGTGATCATCATGACAATTCACAGGGACATGGCATTCCTCCTCCCGGTGGCAACCCTCCTCCTGGTGGTAACAATCGGGGTAATGGAAATGGTAGGCAGGCTGGTGTTACTCTTGAAGATACTCTGGAAGACCAATTTACTCTGCTGGATGCTGATGTGGGTAATCAAGGGGATCGAAGGTATGATGAGTTAGCAGAGAAGATCAGGGCCATAGAATGCAAGAACTCTATGGGTATTGATGTTACCAGCTTAGGGCTGGTCCCAGGAGTCAGAATTCCCCCTAAATTCAAACCTCCCACTTTTGATAAGTATCACGGCAATGCGTGTCCCCAAACGCATCTTCAAGCTTACTTTGGGAAGATTTCAGCCCATACGGATGACGAGAAGCTATGGATGCACTATTTTCAGGACAGTCTGGCTGGGGCGTCCTTGACCTGGTATATGAAGTTGAATAGAGCTGCTGTAAAGAGTTGGAAAGATCTGGCAGAAGCGTTCCTGAAGCAATACCAGTATAATATTGACATGGCGCCCAACCGCACTCAATTGCAGGGATTGTCCCAGAATGCCAAGGAGAGTTTCAAAGAATATGCACAGAGGTGGAGGGAAATGGCTGCCCAGGTTCAACCTCCCTTGTCAGACAGAGAAATGGCAGATATGTTCATGGGCACCTTGCAAGGGGCCTATCTTGACAGATTAGCTGCTTGTCCGTCGACTGGATTTGCTGATATTGTGATTGCGGGAGAAAGAATAGAAAGTCTGTTAAAGCTTGGAAAGATCCAGGATGTGAGTGGGGCTGGCTCTTCGGGGACGAAGAAACCGTTCGCTAGTAACCAGAAAAGAAGAGAAGGTGATACGAATGCTGTGTTTAGAGGACGAGGCAGAGGGCGTTCTCGAGCTTATTATCAGGTAGATGCTGTGACAATCCCCACACCGTCTGTTCAGAAACAACAACCCCAACAACAAGTTCAACAGCAACAACCTTTTTTCCAGCAAAGGTCTAGACAGAGGGATCGTAAGATGGATCCTCTCCCTATGACTTATGCCGCGCTGTTGCCCCGGCTACTCGAGTTAAAGTTGGTAGAACTCCGTACTATGAAAGCTCCGGTTGCTGGAAACCTGCCACCTAACTTCGATGCTAATGCTCGTTGTGAGTTCCACTCAGGTGCTCAGGGGCACTCCATTGAAAAATGCTGGGCTTTCCATCATAAAGTACAAGATTTGATTGATGCTAAAGCCATCAATTTCTCTCCCGCTCCTAATATTACTCAGCATCCCATGCCTGATCATAGCGCAGCAAATGTGTACGCTATTGAAGATGGGAGGAGATTGAATTTGGTGTTAGACGTTCATCAAGTGAAAACTTCTTTGTTGGTTGTCAAAGATCGTTTATTAAAGGGACAGGTGTTCCCGGGCTGTAATCAAGATTGCTCTGAGTGTGTGAATCAGGAGAACGGCTGTGATAAGTTGAAGATGGGTTTACAGAATCTGATCGATGAAGGATGTCTACAGTTCGACAGAGTCGTGAAAGACACTGATGAGATATCAACCGTGACCATCTATTACACTCCCGCTGAGATTCAAATGCCGGTCAATGCAGTTCCCGTGGCGAGTGTTGCGCCAGAAAGGCCCAGTCCTGTCACTATCACGGTGCCAGGACCAATTCCGTTCACGTCTACGAAGGCTATCCCATGGCACTATGGGGCAGATGTATATTACGAAGGTAAAAAGCAGGAAGTTGAGCCGTCAGTCAGCCCAAATATTGATAATGTAGGGGGTGTAGGGGGCTTTACAAGGAGTGGAAGGTTGTTCGCTCCCCAAACCTTGAGAAGTGATAAGGAGGTAGAAGCTGCAGCAAAGGATAAGGGTAAACAGGTGGTTGAAAGTGCACCTACACCTGAAGCAGAGACAAAGATTATTTTTGATAAGGAAATGGAAGAATTTATGAAGATAATCAAGAAAAGCGATTATAAGATTGTGGACCAACTGAATCAGACCCCTTCAAAGATTTCAATCTTGTCACTATTGATGTGCTCTGATGCGCACCGGCAGGCGTTGTTGAAAGTGTTAAAGAGTGCGTACGTGCCACAAGAAATTACTGTTAATCAGCTCGAGGGCGTAATCTCCAATGTTAATGTTAGCCATGGCTTGGGCTTTACAAGTAGAGATTTGACTGTTGAAGGAAGAAACCATAATAAGGCTTTGCATATCACGATGGAGTGTAAGGGCACAGTGTTATCTCATGTACTGGTAGACACTGGTTCATCACTCAATGTCTTGCCCAAGAAGGCATTAATGAAGCTGGAAGTTGACGGTTTGATCTTAAGGCCTAGTGAATTGGTGGTCAGAGCATTCGATGGGACCAGACGATCTGTGTTTGGTGAGGTGGAATTGCCCGTACAAATTGGACCACAGGTATTCAAATCCACGTTCCATGTAATGGACATACAACCTGCATATAGCTGCCTATTGGGACGCCCTTGGATTCACGGAGCCGGGGCTGTTACTTCTACTCTACATCAAAAGCTGAAGTATGAGTTTGAAGGGCAGGTTGTGACAGTGTGTGGGGAGGAAGACATCTTTGTGAGTCACTTGTCCACATTCAAGTACATTGAAATGGATGGGGAAATTCATGAGATGCTGTGCCAATCATTTGAAGCAGTCAATATTGACGATGCACCTGAGTCTTCTTCTGTACCAGTTGGGGCTGGTACCTCCATTTCATCTTACAAACAAGCTGTCGAAGTCGTCAGGGCAGGCAACGCCCAAGGTTGGGGCAGGTTGATAGAGACCCCAATGAAGGAAGACAAATTTGGTATTGGTTATCATCCCTCTACAACTTCAGAGGCGGGGAGCAGGGGACCCATTACTTTCAATAGTGGGGGAATTATCTACACGGACCAGTCTTGTGCAGCCACAGAGGATAGTGTTGACAGTAATTGTGACCTGGACAACTGGGTACGCCCTCATGTTCCGGGACAACAAGTGCAGAACTGGTTCGTTGAAGAAGTCATCCGGGTTACTCTTCAGACAGAGTAATTTTTCTTTGTTTTTTTTCTAACCATAATGCATGACAAAATCTTGCGCTCTGCCCAAGGCGTATAGATTCATTTGTAGGGCCACCATGGTTGCATTTGCAATGTTTAATCATTAATAAAGGACGTTTTGCAATCAAATTTTGCTCTCTGTCTTTCAGTTTTTATTTTTGCACAAAAAATATAAAATGGCAATGTTTCATTTTCGTTTGTTTTGCTTAAAAATAAATTCTAAAATAAGGCATGAACCCGTTCATGCAGACTTGATCCTCCGGATACCACTGATAACGATTTTGATATGGCCATGTATGACTTTGACAATCCGATTTATCAAGCCGAAGAAGGGAATGAGAAAGATTGTGAATTTTCTGAAGAACTGGCCAGATTGTTGAAACAAGAGTAAAGGGTCATCCAGCCTCATCAGGAGACTGTAGAAATCATCAATATTGGTACCAAGGACGCCAAGAAAGAGATCAGGATTGGTGCCAGCTTGCAAGCAGATGTGAAGCAAACTTTGACGGAAATGTTGCGCGAGTATGTTGACGTCTTCGCCTGGTCGTATCAAGACATGCCGGGGTTGGATACGGATATTGTCGTGCACAGGCTACCGTTGAGAGAAGAATGTCCGCCAGTCAAGCAGAAACTTCGTCGGACTCACCCCGACATGGCCTTAAAGATTAAGGAGGAAGTCCAGAAGCAGTGGGACGCTGGTTTTCTTGCTGTGACAAAGTATCCTCCATGGGTAGCCAACATCGTGCCAGTACCGAAGAAAGATGGAAAAGTGAGAATGTGTGTGGATTATCGAGATCTTAATAAAGCTAGCCCGAAAGATGATTTTCCACTACCTCATATTGATGTGCTGGTCGATAATACAGCTCAGTTTTCAGTGTTCTCATTTATGGACGGTTTCTCCGGGTACAACCAGATCAAGATGGCACCTGAAGATATGGAGAAAACCACGTTCATTACTCCGTGGGGTACATATTGTTATAAAGTAATGCCTTTTGGGTTGAAAAACGCAGGGGCAACGTACCAGCGGGCGATGGTGACATTGTTTCATGATTTGATTCATAAGGAGATCGAATGTTATGTAGATGATATGATTGCCAAGTCTAGAACAGAAGAGGAACATCTGGTTAACCTGAAAAAGCTGTTTGAAAGGTTGAGAAAGTTTCGTCTGAGATTAAATCCAAACAAGTGCACGTTTGGGGTGCGTTCTGGAAAGTTGCTAGGTTTCATTGTGAGCGAAAAAGGAATCGAGGTTGATCCTGCCAAGGTGAAAGCAATACAAGAAATGCCTGAACCGAGAACAGAAAAAGAGGTTCGTGGTTTTTGGGTAGATTGAACTACATTGCAAGGTTCATATCTCACCTAACAGCCACGTGTGAACCAATATTTAAATTGTTAAGGAAAGATCAAACGGTCAGGTGGAATGACGATTGCCAATTGGCATTCGATAAGATAAAAGAATACTTGCAGGAACCTCCGATTTTAATGCCTCCAGTTGAAGGGAGACCGCTGATAATGTATCTGACAGTGCTTGAAGGTTCCATGGGTTGTGTTCTCGGTCAACATGACGAGACAGGTAGGAAGGAGCATGCTATTTACTACCTGAGCAAAAAGTTCAATGATTGTGAGTCCCGATACTCAATGCTTGAAAAGACATGCTGTGCGCTTGCATGGGCCGCTAGGCGATTGAGGCAATATATGGTTAGGCACACGACCTTGTTGATTTCAAAAATGGATCCTATCAAGTATATTTTCGAGAAACCAGCATTGACAGGCAGAGTTGCACGGTGGCAAATGGTCTTGACAGAGTATGAAATTCTGTACACTTCACAAAAGGCCATCAAAGGAAGTATCTTGTCCGACTATCTTGCGCAACAGCCGATTGATGATTACCAACCCATGAAATTTGACTTCCCTGATGAAGACATCATGTTTCTCAAAGCTAAAGACTGTGAGGAACCACTTCCGGAGGAGGGGCCAGACCCTGAATCCAAATGGAGTCTGATGTTTGATGGGGCTGTCAATATGAATGGGTGCGGGGTTGGAGCAGTTCTTATCACGCCGGAAGGTGTTCATATGCCGTTCACTGCCCGAATAACTTTCGGATGCACCAACAATGAAGCAGAGTACGAAGCTTGTATAATGGGGATCGAGGAGGCGATTAATCTACGGATTAAAACCCTTGATATATTCGGTGATTCAGCTTTGGTAATCAATCAAGTGAAAGGAAGTTGGTACACGCACCAAGCAAATCTAGTGCCGTATAGAGATTATACGAGGAGATTGCTGACATTTTTCACGACAGTGAAACTGTACCACATTCCTCGAGATGAGAATAGGTTCGCTGATGCCTTGGCCACTTTGTCTTCCATGATCAAAGTGCAAGGATGGAACCATGTACCTAAGATTGAGGTATCCCGCCTTGACAGACCAGCATTTGTGTTTGCGGTCGATGCAGCGTCTGATGACAAGCCATGGTTTTATGACATTAAGTGTTTCTTAAAAAGTCAAGAGTACCCGCCCGGAGCATCGTCCAAAGATAGGAAGACGTTGAGAAGGTTAGCTGGTAGTTTCTTCTTGAACAAAGATGGCGTGCTGTATAAAAGAAATTTTGACACGGTCCTGCTTAGATGTGTGGATAGACATGAAGCAGACTTGTTGATGATTGAAGTGCACGAAGGCTCTTTCGGTACCCATGCCGGAGGGCAGGCAATGGCTAAAAAGTTGTTAAGGTCGGGATATTATTGGTTGACTATGGAGTCAGATTGTTGCAAATATGCCCGCAAATGCCATAAATGCCAGATCTATGCAGACAAGGTGCATGTGCCTCCAAATCCGTTGAGCATCATGTCGTCGCCTTGGCCGTTTGCCATGTGGGGCATTGATATGATCGGAAAGATTGAGCCTACAGCTTCCAATGGTCATCGTTTCATCTTGGTGGCAATTGATTACTTCACCAAATGGGTTGAAGCTGCATCCTATGCCAATGTTACAAAGCAAGTGGTCGCTCGTTTCTTAAAACGGGATATCATTTGCCGATATGGAGTTCCCGAAAGAATCATTACTGATAATGGTTCTAATTTGAACAATAAGATGATGGCTGAGTTATGCCGGGACTTCAAAATCGAACATCACAATTCTTCTCCGTACCGCCCAAAGATGAATGGCGCGGTCGAAGCGGCCAACAAAAATATCAAGAAGATTGTGCAGAAAATGGTTGTCACGTACAAAGATTGGCATGAGATGTTACCATTTGCTTTGCATGGGTATCGAACGTTGGTACGCACGTCCACTGGGGCAACCCCATTCTCACTTGTATATGGTATGGAGGCAGTGCTACCGGTTGAAGTAGAGATTCCGTCCCTCAGAGTTATGATGGATGTTAAGCTAGATGAAGCTGAATGGGTACGAGCCAGATTTGATCAGCTGAGCCTTATTGAGGAAAAGCGATTGGCGGCTGTATGTTATGGGCAACTATATCAGCGCAGAATGAAACAGGCATTTGACCAAAAGGTGCGTCCTCGGGTTTACAAAGTCGGAGATGTGGTACTCAAAAGGATCCTTCCTCCTAATACAGATCACAGGGGCAAATGGACTCCTAATTATGAAGGTCCATTCGTGGTTAAAAAGGTCTTTTCGGGCGGAGCTTTATTGCTTACAACCATGGATGGCGAAGACTTTTCATCCCCTGTCAACTCGGATGTAGTCAAAAAATACTTCGCATGAATAGACCCGCTGGATAATAAAAATAAAAAAAATCCAGGCAAAAAAGGGCATCCCGGCGAACCAAAAACAGAATAAGGTTCGGGCAAAAATTAGGGATATAATTGAAAAAAAATTGTACACCCGGTAAGTTGAAAACCCGAAAGGGCAACTTAGGCAAAAAAGGGTATCCTGGTGGATCGAAAACCTGAAAGGGCGGTCCACACAAAAGAGGGATTTAAGCGAATGACTACAGTCTGAGTTATCTGTACCCATTACCGTTTGAACAACTGACGTTCTGAAAGATAGGAATCGGTCTGATCATTCCTCAGAAGGCAAGGTCGGGGAGTTTTGAAGACATACTGGTCATAACAGAATGGAAACTCAGTGGAATTCCGTTTTCACATTGCCATTAGGATAGTTTCTTTTCTCAATTTTCAGCGATCACCTCTTTCCAGGGATTGCTTCCAGATGTAATTGCCTATTCTGGGCTCTCAGTCAATAAATTGAATTTCAATAAAAAGCTTTCTATTTTTGTTTTATTGCTTTGTTTGCAAAAACGTCCTAATTGCTGATAAAACATTGCATTTGAAAGCATGGCAGCCTTGCAATAACATGCGCAGAAAGAATATTTGAAATTACTTCGAATGTTGAATACTCCCGGATGGTGGATTCTAGCCACGCAATATTCGGGGCATGTGGGCATATTCTTTTGTTGCAGGTAGCAGGAGCAGATGATTTTAAGCACAAGACTAGCAATAAATCACCCCACGCAAAAGACTGGGGCAATTGTGGGTAAGGAGATCGGCGTTCGTCGGGTCGATCTCAGTGAATTAAGTTCAACTGGGTACCGTTGTATCTTGTTAAGTCGATTCTCTTATTCAGTCCTTCCAACGGCTACAAGCTTTTCTATGTCGGTAACGGTCACGGGTTCCCCAAAAGAAGGGTCTCGTCGACACCGAAACTGATGGTCATTATCCCCAGCGAAGTCACAAGAGTTTGAAGAGGCTAGATCTTCTGTAAAATCCTCTTATGACATCCTCTTCGGGGACTAATTGTTGTTTCGTCCAAGCATGGGGCATGTTTGTTTCCCCAGCATGAAGGGTTGATCATCCCCAGTAGAGTTTGAGGACAGTTGGTCTTCTGTAAAATCCTCTCAAAAGGCATTCTCCAGCACGAGACATTTTAAAGCAGTTTCCGCCAGCAGAGTTTGTTATAAACTCGTCATCCCTAACGGAATTGTCTAAAGGGAAGCTCGCCTAACATGGGGCATTGTAGTACTTATCCTAAGCTCGACAGTCACATTCTTCAGCAGACTACTGTGGATTTGCTTTGGGTTTCCCCAACAGATCTCTAAGGACTCTTTCCTAGCAAGTTGCAGTGGAATGTTCTAACCAGGATTTGCATATCCCTGGCAGAGTAGCCCTGATACTCAGCAAGATCGTATCTCTGGTCATGGTATCCCCACAGAGGTCAGCATCGAATCTTGTCAGCAACTTCCAGCTGAGTTGTTGTTCTCTCCGCAGAGGTTTATCAGATCGACAGAATCTATTCCTCAACAAGGATGGTACAGCCTTTCCCCAGCCGGGTCAGAAGGTTGATAATCCCTATAAAGGATCTTGGGTTGAATAAATCCCCAAGCAGAGTTTTAATGGCTCATTTCCCCAGCAGGACGTCATTTAAAAATTCTCATCCCCAGCGGAATCGCTGTAACCAGAATTCATTCCCCAAACAGATGGAATAATTCCTGGCAGAGTCGTCATTCCCTCATATCTTAAAGTCCAATTTATTTTTGGCAAGCTTGACAATTCGAAGCAGACGGATTGCTCATCCATTCGCCAGCAGAGATATTATCCTTTTAGGAGTCTCCGAGATTAAGTCATTGATTGTGGTTCCTCAGCAGAGTCGGCAGAGATGTCTGACGCAGAGGCAGAGAGTAATTCGATTTTAAAATTCTAAAAGTCCAACAGTGGATTGGCAAAAGTCCGTCTTCGGGTGGCAAAAGTCCAATAGTGGATTGGCAAAAGTCCATCTTAGGGTGGCAAATTAAGTCCAACAGTGGATTGGCAAAAGTCCATCTTCGGGTGGCAAAGCAGCTAAAAGTCCAACAGTGGATTGGCAAAAGTCCGTCTCCGGGTGGCAAAAGTCCAACAGTGGATTGGCAAAAGTCCGTCTTCGGGTGGCAAAAGTCCAACAGCGGATTGGCGAAAGGTCCATCTAAGGGTGGCATATTTTAAAAGTCCAACAGTGGATTGGCAAAAGTCCGTCTTCGGGTGGCAAAAGACCAACAGTGGATTGGCAAAAGTCCGTCTTCGGGTGGCAAAAGTCCAACAGTGGATTGGCGAAAGGTCCATCTAAGGGTGGCATATTCTAAAAGTCCAACAGTGGATTGGCAAAAGTCCGTCTTCGGGTGGCAAAAGTCCAACAGTGGATTGGCAGAAGTCCATCTTCGGGTGGCACGAAGCTGCAAAGTCCACCAGTAGCGTGGCAGGCCAGTAGTCGTCTGGAATTGCATAAAAGACATTATTAAAGTCCACCAGTAGTGTGGCAAGCCAGTAGTCGTCTGGCGTCGTTTAAAAAGACATTCCCAAAGTCCACCAGTAGTGTGGCAGGCCAGTAGTCGTCTGGAATTGCATAAAAGACAGTATTAAAGTCCACCATCAGCGTGGCAAGCCAGTAGTCGTCTGGCGTCGTTCAAAGGACAGATCTCTCCGATGTTTCATCGAAGATTCAATCCAGCAGTCTCGTTGGGTTTATATCCCTTTTATTCTTCATCATCCAGAGCAAATTTTTGGTTATATTTGGTATTCAATCACTATATACCTTGAAAGTCCGAAAGCAATTGCTTTCAGGCATTCAGGTCTACAGCGCTTGAATAGGGGCAGCTGTAATACCCCAAAATTTGCTCTCCCCTTTGGCATCATAGCATGGCATTATCATTTATCATATCATATCCACCTCATTAACATTACATTGCATTTAACATAGAAAAATGAAGCATGGCATCCTCCTTACCATCAGGGCATGTGATCAGGTGGGAGATAGACAATCAAGAGATCATTCAAAGCACAAAAAGGTCAGTCAAGTTGCCTCAAGGCAAGCCAAGAAGCCTTTCATGTCTCATACTATCTCAATTGATCATCCACAACCTCAAGGATAAGAGATACAATGGGAGATTGAAGCATTACATCTTTCACTATGCAAGAGGTTCAAAAAATGAAGGAAAACCCTCAAAAGAGATAGCTTATTGATCCAAAATCATCCTCAAATGGCATATATCATCATCCTTTAAGAGGATACACAACATACTCTGAGGAATTTGGATTTGGAAGATGTGCAATTTCCTCCTAACCAGAGAGGGTCAAAATTAGGGTTTCTAATAAAATCAGGATATCTCTGATTTTTTGGACAAAGCTTGTTGTCATGATATTCTACATGTTCTTAAGTGTATGTGTATGGAAAATTGCCTCTCAATTGGTTTTGGAAGTGTTTCAATTGGAAGAAAGATAAAAATCAGGGAATTTGGGGCCAAGTCAAATAATCAGAGGAAAAAGTCAACTCTTGACTTTTTGAGGCCAAATTCATGAAATTCATGTTACATATGTCCAATGTACAGAATTTGGTCAAGAAACTCCAAAGGAATCATGAAAAAATCAAGATGTGGAAAGTTGCCATTTTTGGATGAAGAAGGGTTACTAAAAATAGCAAGTTTTGGCCATTTTGCATCAGAATTTGAACCAAGGCCATTCAAATTTGGAGTACCAAATTAAAATTCCACTCTGCCTCAATGAAAGGCCTTGCTTTAAGCTTCAAATCCATGGGTAGAACATTTCCATTGGATAAAAAATGAGGGAGATATGATTGATCAAAGTTGGAGGAAAGTAGGCCAAAAACCATGTCATGACCAAGTTTGGCCAGGTCTGCGCGCAGTCATTTTCTCAAACAGTTGGTGGGCAAAATGTATGGATCAATTACTCATGGTTAAAGGCTTCAAATGAAAAATCTTGCAACATCAAAGTTGTTCCCCTATGTGAGATCTTCAAGATTGATGTTCATGATTTTTTCATTTGATCAAAGGATAAGGAGTTATGATAGCTCAAAGATTGGTCAACACAACTGAATTTCCATAGGCACCAAGGCCTTGCCTGCAGACCAAGTCACATGCCCATACACCAATTTGGTTCCTTCTGTTGCAAGCTATTTTTGATCATGTTCCAAACTTCCATTCAATCTAATTCCAACACTAAACATGTTCTCTTATGTCTCCTCTTTCTAATGACACCAAATGCTCTTCATTTCATTCATTGTACACCAAGAACTCCATCTCCAAATCTCCATGTTTTCACTAATGAGAGGTTGCCAAAACATAATGTTGTGACTTGGCATTTGTTTGGTCCATGACAGTTCACGCGTATGCTACACACCATCCACCCTTACTTCATTAAGACCAACATTCCCTTACACACATGAATACCATGCTGCTATCATACACTAAAAGGGAAAACAGAAGCTTGCCCTGCAAGTCATAATGCAAACATCAGTACCATCATCACCATTCTCCATTATCCTCACCATAAGTGACCATGAGCTTTTCCACACTCTAACCAAGCTCTCCAACTCGTGCCAATAACTAACAGGACTCAGTTAGTTAACTCAAACTCAGTTAACTAACTCACTCTAACTAGAGTTCTAACCATCAACCACCAGAGTTAAATCATAACCACGCCTATATAAACAATTCTAACAGATTTGGAAAGGGGTATTCTCATTGTTTCACCCTCACTCCAAAAGCACTCTCAACTTTCTCTCTGAATTTTCTCTCTACCTGCACGAATTCCTCAAGTTCTTCTTCAATCTTCACAATCAAGCAAGAAGACATCACTGAAGCATGGAATAGCACAGTTATCTCCAATTTCAGATTCAGATTTCCTCTTATTCTCAAGATCAAATAGCATTTATTTTGCTCAAATTGAAGTTCTAGAAGTTCAAGAACAAGTTCTCACCTCTGGTTTTCTCAAAAATCCAAAGATCTTCAAGTTTCAGGTTCCAAAAGTTCTCAAACTTTGCTTGCACGATTTGATGTTATTTTAACTGGTTGATGTGTTATTTGAGCTTATTAGAAGCTATATGAAACCGGTTAGTTGATAGAGCTCCTTAGGAGTTTAGAACTGAAACTTAGGGCAAATTTCTCTTCTTCGATTCTCTGTATCCATGCTTGATCTTTGAATTTTGTTGTTGGATTTGTGTTCCTCATGAGCTTAGCTTTCGTTTGGTATATGGCTTGTGAATTTCTGGAGAAAATGTGAGTTGCAGGTGGTGGCTGCTGGCCGGAGAAGATGACCGGAGGTCATCTCCGGCCGGTGACTTTAACTGTTAGGGTTTGTGTGCGTTTTAATCTCAGCCGTGTGTTTTTCATGATCGTACGCTCCAAAATGTGACAGCACATTAAAACTCACATGCTCCTCACGTGCATTTTTCTGAATTTCACTTAAGCATGGTGTGGTGTGGTGCATGGTAAGTGGCATGTGTCCTCACGTGCGTGCATTGATTTTGAGTACTTTGACTTTTATTTGACCTTGACTTGATCTGATGGTTGTGAGTGAGTCAAAATTGTTGACTGATGGTGCACACTTGTTATTGTGTTTGGCGTGTAAATGGACCTTGTCAGATTGATATTTGCACCCCACTGTTTGGAAGCCCAATGAGTATGCACTGTCCAATTGCTATGTTCATACCCCCTTTCCTTTGCATTTCATTTTCATTTTTCTTATTTTTTATACATGTTTCATTTCCAATTTTTAAAAATACCAAATTGCATTATTAAATTCCACAAAAATTCATGAATATCATTGAAACATTTAGGAAATTTTTCATGATTTTATTTTCTGATTTTATGACCTTTTTACTCCTGGTCCATAATTTTCTTTGAATTTCCATTTAGATGCATTCTAAGCTTGATACATGAATTTGTTTAATTTTGTTCTTGCTCATTACCAACTATTTTGACATGATTCTTTTTGCATTGATTCACTAATACATTGAAGCATGTTAGATGATTTTTGTTTGATTTTTTAGGTCACTTTATCATATGTCTTGATGCCTATATTTGCTCCACTTTGCATGATGTTTCAATTTGACCTAATTGCTTTGTTTGAAGTCATTTTGCTCTGAATTTTTACATGCTATCTTGATGTATGATGCATTTCTGACCTAGGCATTCCAATGATATGTTGGCATAATTTTCATGAATCCATTTGGTCTTTGTTTGATGCATCACATTGGATGTATAATCCATGGCATGTCATTACAACTTTAGTGCATGTTTACATGAATTCTTTTGTGCACATTTGTATGAACATTTGCATATGTTATGAGTCATTCATATGATATTATAGGTCTTTGATACACATTATAGGTCATCTTTACATGTTCATTTCAATTTGAACTTTGTGCATCATTAACATGTATTGTTTGCACTTTCTTTTTGAACTTTCATTTCAATTCTTCTTATATTACTTCTTGAATGTCTTGAAGTTGATTCATAAATACTTTTGAGATGTTTATAAACCATTTTCCATTTAGTTTCAATTCTGGTTGTTGATTCACATGTTCCATTTATGCATGTCCTCTTCATTTCTTTCCATCTTTCATCTATCCCTTCTTCTTGTAACATGTTTAAATGCCAATGGGTGATGATGGTTGCTTATTCACTTGCACTTGTATGATAATAACCATTGGTTTCCATGATGCCCATTCTGGTTGTGGTTCTAGGATTTGTTTTCTCATTTAATTCTTTTGAGCTTTATGATGCATTACATGTTCTTTTACTTCTTATACTTCTTATACATGTTTACTAACCATGTAGGGGCTTTGGTAAGTTTCATTTGAGTGTGGATAAGGAATCCACATTCAACTTCTATCCTTTCTCTTTTACAATTCCATTTTGTGTTTTGTTAAGCACTTATGTGCTTTCTTTTAATAACTCATTACTTTCCCTTTTTGAATTACAATTCATCTTCTACTTTGGAAGTGAATTGTTTAATTCTTTCTTTCTTTAGACTTTAGGTTGAAACCTCACAAACCTTTAGGATCACTCCCTTTAATCTTCAATTAGGATTGAGTCTTAGTCCATATAGGTTTTACCTTTATCCTCTCTTGAGTCTCTTTTCTCATCTCAAAGAAAATTCAAAACATATAATAAAGGTAGGCATTTATTGCATTTAGGCCTTTCATATAAAGAAAAGATTATAAGGGGTCTTCTCTTGTAATCTTAGAATGTGTAGCATATAGCCCATCTTGGGTCAATGTGTTAAACATTTGATCTTGTATGAGGGACTTAAATGCAATACTTGTTGAAGGTGCAAATAATAAAAAACACTTCTTCATTTCTTAATTAACAAAAACACTTAATAAACACAAGTATGCTAGTGTGTTTGAACCTTGATAATTGGAACTAAGTGTGAGGGTCTTCTTCACTCTTAGTGTGCTTTCTTACCCATTCCATCTTGGAATGTGAGAAGGTACACATTCCAATGACTAAGATTCAGATACACTATCATATGCAAACAAATGAAAAAACTCTTAAAAGACAAAAACAAACAATAACGTCTTTCCTTCGGGAATTCTTTTCTCATCTCATTCATTCTCAACGCACGAACGCGCTTCTACTCGTTCTCTTGCAAGATGGTAACGCACTCGGACCAGCGAGCCTGCAAACACCTGAGCTAGAACGTTAGCCGTTCCTAAAAAACACAAACAATCCATCCCTAGTGAGGGGAACTACGTCGCTCTGATTCTCATGCTCCCGATGAGATACGTAGGCAGTGGGGTAGGGCCCATGCGAGCACTTCTTTTATTTTCCCTACATTTGTTTCTCTTTCTCTTTTCATTCCTTTTCTAGTTCCTCTTCCAGTATTCTTTTCTATCACCCTTTGATCGAGACAAGCAAGCGTGGATCCCATCGGGTACGATGGACGCGAGGGGGTGCTAATACCTTCCTCTCGCGTAACCGACTCCCGAACCCAGTTCTCTTGGTCGTAAGACCATGCTTT
>JALAZF010000665.1:1435000-1442500 GCA_022829125.1 Lathyrus tuberosus | reverse complement strand
GGTATGGTTCCGTTGTTGTTTCCGTTTAGGTCGAATTATAGGAAATTGATAGAAAACGATGTTTTCACGGATGAATTTCGAAATAAATTACGTAGTTGTATCGAGGAAGGTTAGGTCGTCGTATGTCGTGCTTTTTTATTCGATTTGGTGAAGTTTAAAAATTCTGGTTTTTGAAAGGTTGAAATTTAATCGAAAAATCGAACGTCGTAGAAATTTCGTTTAAGTGTTCTAAATTGTTCTTATGTATTTGGTGTTTATGAGTATATGTTTGTTTCGGTGAAAATGTTCGATTTAGTCGAGTTTTTGGGTGTTTCGGAAAAGGACAGCATAGGTGTAATGAAGAAAATCTGGTTTTTTGTGAAAAACAGGGTTAGGGATCGATACCTAATCCCAGGGATCGATCCCTACTGTGAAAATTGGGAAAAATGGAATTTTACTACAGCAGGGATCGATACATGCGAGTTAGGGATCGATACCTACTGTGCTGAACCAGAAAATTCTGTTTTTCGGGGGAAACTTCGGAAATTCATATCTTTTGATCCGTAACTCGGATTGGGACGTTCTTTATACTGTTGGAAAGCTTACGAAATGTTCTTTCTTTTAAAATTAGGTTGGAGGTCAGTGGATGATTTAATTAAATTCGTGTTTTTGGAAAAATAGTCGAGTTGTCGGGTTTTTATCGCGTTAAATGCGCACGGTTGAGGTTTTACCGTGTGTTGTGCTTTTGTTATGTAACGTGAAGCTTTTATGTGGTTTATATGATGTGAATATACATGATGGATTGTGTGTGATGTGTGCATAATTGATGTGTATATTGGTTGTGTAACACACCATGTGGCATTGATATTAATGTGTATGCCTTATGTGCTGCTGTGATGATGATTTGTGGCCGAGAGGCAAGAAAATGCTAAGTGTGGCAATTGTTTAGATATGCATGATTATTGATGTGTGTGAGCATGCAATGTGAATGTCATGAGTCATTGTATGCCAAGCATCATCGTGCATTGTTGAACGTCCTGAGTGACGGTTTGATTCCAGAGGGAATCTGCTATAACACCGTGGGCCTCGAAAACATGAGGCGCTGCCTGAGGACTTAAAGCGGTGGTTATAGACGATTGTGGGCTCCTTTGGAGACTTAAAGCAATCCTTAACGTCGTGGGCCTCGAAAATACGAGGCGATGCCTGAGGACTTAAAGCGACGGGTGAACATCGTAGACCAGACGGGGTGTTATTGGCTACGTCCCAGTAACGAGCGATGATTCCAGTAGTTCCTGGGGGACTAATGAATTACAAGGTTGGAAGTCGGTACCGCATGGCATGTGCATAGAGTCGTTGTGTCGGTCTCTGTGCATTTGCATGAATCATGAATTAATTGTGCATGGCAAAGTGATTGTGATTGACGAGATGAAATATGTGCAATTGTATTGAATGGTATATGTTTGATTGACATATGTGATTGTGAATTGTTGTGCATTTGTGTTATATGCATTGGGTTATGAATGCTATGTTTTGGTGTATAAACATATGCTTGATGCGTGAATATGTGATTATGTGAATATAATCTGTATATGCCTTATGTGTTGGCAGGTGATAATTGTGGTGAGATAATTGAACATGTGTATGTTTTTGTTGCAATATATAATTATATTCATTTATATTATGGTTGTCTTTCTCACCCTTCTGCTCGTTTTATAATGCTCTATGAGGCATTGCAGATTAGTGGTGCTGGAGGTCTTTCGTGAAGCTTTGTGTCTTCACCCTTTTTGTCGGTCGGCTCTGATATGTGACACCGGGTAGTTAGGGAGGCCGTTGGCTATTATTATGTATTATGTATATATTATCTTTTGGCTTGTACATATGATACTTGATGTATGACAAACTGTTTATATGTATATATGTGCACATGTTATTCGGATTTTAGATTTTCCGCTTTAATTCTAATTTCTGGAATGTGGGTGTAAGGAACGGAGTTTCCTCTGTATGTATGCTACCCCACTGTTGCATATCTTTATGGGCAGGTGTTGTATGTATTGTTTGGTTTCAAATTGATGTGATTCTCCCTCTCTATGCCATGTTTTTAATTATACTCTGATAAAATTTTTGAACTTTCTTTTTACCGCTTTAAATGCATGTTTATTTGGGGGTATAGATCGGGGGCGTCACATTAAGTGGTATCAAAGCCTGGTTGTGTCAGTTGTGTCTATTGTGTCTGTCGTGTTAGGCGAGTTGCTGTTGTGCAGCAGTCGTGTGCTGGTGGGTTGTTGGTTAACCATAGTTTCTGTAGTTGGATGAACAGAATATGGCCCGAGCTGTGCAGGATGTAGTGGATGTTATGGGTAATGATGAGTTCGGAAGGAATAAGCTGCCTATCTTCAAGGGAAGGTATGATCCGGATGGTGCCCAATTTTGGTTTGAAGAGGTTGAAAGAATCTTTCGTCTGATGGATTGTGCTGAAGAGCATAAGGTGAGATTGGGTACTTGCATGCTGGTGGAAGAAGCAGCTGATTGGTGGGTTAGTTTGCGCCGAGTGTTGGAAGAGGATAAGGAAGAGGTTACTTGGAATTTATTTGGCCGAGAGTTTCGGAGGGTGTATTATCCTGAGGGAGTGGAGGAAAAGAAAGAGATTGAGTTTTTGGGATTAAAACAAGGCAATATGTCCGTTGTTGAGTATACGACTAAGTTTGTGGAACTGGTGCAGTTTTATCCTCATTATTCGGCGGCAACTGCTGAATTTTCTAAGTGTGTGAAATATGAGAACGGATTGCGTCCAGAGATTAAACGGGAAATCGGTTATCAGAGGATTAGAAGGTTTTCTGAATTGGTGGACAATTGTAGAATGTATGAAGAGGATCGTAAGGCGCGTGCCACTCGCGATATGAGTGTGAATGATAGAAAAGGGAAACAACAGTCTCGTAGTGGGCCTTATGTGACGAGGGGTAATTTTGAGAGAAAGGCAAGTGAGGAAGGAATGTCTGGTCCTCCGAAGTGTTACATTAAGTGTTACAAGTGTGGAGAAGTAGGACATCTACGGATGAATTGTAGAAGGGATAAACTGAAATGTTCCAATTGTGGAAGTTCGGGACATGTCGCAGAGAATTGTAGGAGGATTAAGGTGCGATGTTTCAACTGCGGTGAAACAGGTAATATTAGCACGGGATGTACGAAACTGAAGAAAGCTCAGACTGGTAGCAAGGCTGTTGCAATGGCAGGAGAGGAGACTACTAGTGCGGATCGTTTGACTCAAGGTACTTGTTTATTAATAGTATGCCTTTAATTGCTATTGTGGATATTGGGACGACTCATTCGTTTATTTCGTGTGAGTGCGTGAAGTGTTTGAATTTGTTGTTGTCTTCTTGGGGTAGTAAGATGGTTATTGATACTCCAGCAATGGGGTCAGTAATTACTTTTTTTGGTTTGTTTAAATTGTTCTTTGACCATTTGTGGTAAAGGCTTGGGATGGTTTTAGTGTGTTTATAATTAGAGAGATTAGAATGAGATAAGTGGGGGAGAAGCTGGTACTTCTCCATGTGGCTTCAGGTGTAAAGCGCTGGCTCAGTGGGTTGTGAATTACAGGATTATAAGTGTGATTTCTGGATCAAGAAGGGATGCAGAAGTAAGGTTTAGGTTAACTAAGGATTTGTGCCTTAGGTGGTTTTGTGTTTAGGATGTAAGGAATGCTATTATGGGTTGGTGGAGACGGTTTATGCTTCATCATGATTGTCGACTGTCTATTGACAAATTGAGGAACTGATCACCCTTAATCTCTTGTTGATAGCAGACGGGCATTATGTTGGATGCATGGACGTGTCTTTCCGGCTTTGATAGTGGTGTGGATTGGATTACTTGAAATTTAAGGAAATGTTGAGGATTGTTTTGTCAAGTTGAAGAAGATTTTATATCTGACGATGATGGGGAATTAAGGTTTTGTATGGTGGGTAACTTGAGAAGTCGTTGAGAGTCCTTTTGGTTGATTGTTGTAATAGGTTGGAATTTGGAGTATCAAGAGAAGGAATTGTGTATGGATTACGGACAGTGGAATAAGATGGCGATTGAGATTAAGTATTCATTTCCGGGATTAGGTAACTGTGATGGTTTGGTTGAGTGGATTAGAATTACAATTGTTGGGATGTTTGATAAGAGTAGTGATTTGCTTGAGTTGAGGCTTTGATCGACTTGTGTGACGGGTTATATTTGTTGTCATCGGAAGTAGATGCGGTGTTACTATGAGAGGCTCCGAAGTTGGTTAAAGTGATTAGAAACTTTTTGGATTTTGTTGGTTATTATCGAAGGATATGGAAGACTTTTCCAAGATTAGCGTTTTGTGACTTCAGTTGACTTACAAAGGTGAAGTCGATTGTTTGGGATGCATCTTTGATGAGGATAGTTGGTGTGTTGATATGAGAGGGTAAAGTTGTGGCTTATGTTTTGCGACATTCGAGGATTCATGAAAGGATCAGTATTATGGTGGGAATTGGAATGGTTTGCAGTTGTAATTGCGTTGGAATATTGGGAGTATTATCTTTATGATTCTAGATTTGAAGTGTTTGGTAATTACAAGAATATTGAGTACTGGTTTGGTCTGAAGGAATAGAGACAACGAGATTGGTTAGAAGTTGAGTAGAGTTATTGTTGTGTCTAAGGAGGTAAGTTGAAAGTTTCTATGTATGGCTGTTTTGGGTGGTCCGAGGATTAGAATTGTTTGAACAGTTCAGAGGCTTGTGTCTGGTGTGCGAGATAACACGAAAGAATGCGAGGTGGAATATTAAAAGTGAACAGTGGTTTTTGGAAGGTTCGTGAAAGAATTAGATTTTGGGATAGAGATTGGTGGTTTTGATGGTTACGAGTCATCAGAGTGCGCAGCGGAGATGTGATGTAGCACATTTCGTATATGTGTGTGCGACTTGTAAGAGTTTTTAGGTTGAACATTGGAAATCTATAGGAATGAAGAAACCATTGAATGTTTCAGAGTGGATGTGTTAGGAGAAAGGTTCTAATAGTATCCGTGTGCTGCTAAGTTGAGGGATGTTTTGGTTCAAGAGTGAACCTATGAGTTGTGTTTTGTGTATTCCTTGAGTTGTAAGTTGTTCGTCAAGTGCATTGTATGGGCTTTGCAGCTTGTCGTTGTTGTGTCGTTATGTTTGCGGTTAGCAAGGTGGTTTGTCGGTTGTGTTGTTTGTGGTGTGCCTTTTGGTAGGACTGATGTTTGTTGGTCGGATGCGCGAGTCGTATCCAGAGTTGTTTGTCTCGGTTATATTTTCGAGGACGAAAATTTCCAAGTGGGGGAGAATTGTAACGCCCCGTTTTGTCCGATTTATTTAATCGAGTCGATTTAATTATTTTTGTTTTTATATTATTTTATTATTGACTTTTATTTGACAATATATTATTTTTCATCGTTGTTTATGTTTTATCGCGTTTTGAGAGCGTTTGCGAGATGTTTGAGTGTAGGGGTATTTTGGTCTTTTTGGGTGGCTAGATATTTTGATTTTGTATAAAAATAGAAAAGTAGTAAGAAAGAGAGAAAAGAAAAGAAAAACAGAAAAATAGAGAGAAAGAAGAGAAGAGAAAGAGAAGAAGAAAAAGAGGAAAAACTTGGGGATTTAGGAACCGATTCAACCGACTTTTCAAACGCGAATTTATCGGGTAAGGGTGTGAAATTCAATTATCTTATACATGTGTATGATTATGTATGTTTTGTGTGGATGTTTTGGTTGGTTTTTCCATATGTTTCCGTTTATGCCGTATTTGACGAAATCGATAGAAACCAATGTTTTTACGGTCGAAAAGTCGTATAAATACATGTGTTGGTTGGTTATATGTATGTGAGCTGCTGTTTGAAGTTTCATTAAGTTTGGTTATGTTTCGGTTAGTTTTCGGTATGGTTCCGTTGTTGTTTCCGTTTAGGTCGAATTATAGGAAATTGATAGAAAACGATGTTTTCACGGATGAATTTCGAAATAAATTACGTAGTTGTATCGAGGAAGGTTAGGTCGTCGTATGTCGTGCTTTTTTATTCGATTTGGTGAAGTTTAAAAATTCTGGTTTTTGAAAGGTTGAAATTTAATCGAAAAATCGAACGTCGTAGAAATTTCGTTTAAGTGTTCTAAATTGTTCTTATGTATTTGGTGTTTATGAGTATATGTTTGTTTCGGTGAAAATGTTCGATTTAGTCGAGTTTTTGGGTGTTTCGGAAAAGGACAGCATAGGTGTAATGAAGAAAATCTGGTTTTTTGTGAAAAACAGGGTTAGGGATCGATACCTAATCCCAGGGATCGATCCCTACTGTGAAAATTGGGAAAAATGGAATTTTACTACAGCAGGGATCGATACATGCGAGTTAGGGATCGATACCTACTGTGCTGAACCAGAAAATTCTGTTTTTCGGGGGAAACTTCGGAAATTCATATCTTTTGATCCGTAACTCGGATTGGGACGTTCTTTATACTGTTGGAAAGCTTACGAAATGTTCTTTCTTTTAAAATTAGGTTGGAGGTCAGTGGATGATTTAATTAAATTCGTGTTTTTGGAAAAATAGTCGAGTTGTCGGGTTTTTATCGCGTTAAATGCGCACGGTTGAGGTTTTACCGTGTGTTGTGCTTTTGTTATGTAACGTGAAGCTTTTATGTGGTTTATATGATGTGAATATACATGATGGATTGTGTGTGATGTGTGCATAATTGATGTGTATATTGGTTGTGTAACACACCATGTGGCATTGATATTAATGTGTATGCCTTATGTGCTACTGTGATGATGATTTGTGGCCGAGAGGCAAGAAAATGCTAAGTGTGGCAATTGTTTAGATATGCATGATTATTGATGTGTGTGAGCATGCAATGTGAATGTCATGAGTCATTGTATGCCAAGCATCATCGTGCATTGTTGAACGTCCTGAGTGACGGTTTGATTCCAGAGGGAATCTGCTATAACACCGTGGGCCTCGAAAACATGAGGCGCTGCCTGAGGACTTAAAGCGGTGGTTATAGACGATTGTGGGCTCCTTTGGAGACTTAAAGCAATCCTTAACGTCGTGGGCCTCGAAAATACGAGGCGATGCCTGAGGACTTAAAGCGACGGGTGAACATCGTAGACCAGACGGGGTGTTATTGGCTACGTCCCAGTAACGAGCGATGATTCCAGTAGTTCCTGGGGGACTAATGAATTACAAGGTTGGAAGTCGGTACCGCATGGCATGTGCATAGAGTCGTTGTGTCGGTCTCTGTGCATTTGCATGAATCATGAATTAATTGTGCATGGCAAAGTGATTGTGATTGACGAGATGAAATATGTGCAATTGTATTGAATGGTATATGTTTGATTGACATATGTGATTGTGAATTGTTGTGCATTTGTGTTATATGCATTGGGTTATGAATGCTATGTTTTGGTGTATAAACATATGCTTGATGCGTGAATATGTGATTATGTGAATATAATCTGTATATGCCTTATGTGTTGGCAGGTGATAATTGTGGTGAGATAATTGAACATGTGTATGTT
>JALAZF010000665.1:1265000-1267500 GCA_022829125.1 Lathyrus tuberosus | reverse complement strand
CCTAAGTTTCTGTTTCAAAAATTGAATAAGAAAAAAGTGGAATCAAAGCCCAATACATGAAGGCATTTCTTCCACACGCATTAGACTACATGGCGGTAACTGAATATGGGTGAGAAGATTAAGAGAATCCTACTTACGAGACGACGATGTGTCTCAGAGTTTGTTGCGTTCGAACCATATGAAAACGATGATGAAGATACTGCACTCAGGTAAACACGAATTCCCTCTCTTCGATCCTTTCTTCTTCTTCTACACCTACTTTAGCCTTGTAGGATGTGTGTTGCTCTGTTGTTGTGATATTGATGTGTCCTTGTTGTGCTTGATACGTGTGAGTGAGAGGAGATTGCTTGAATATGGTGATTGATGATGAAGACGAATGTGAATGAAATTACATAGAATGGTTCGTGAGAGCTTTTGGAGATTGTGAGAGAATTTGTGAAAATGATTTGTGAAGTTTGCAATGATTGGGGATTGATAAATTTATAGGAATTTGAGGGTTAACAGAGTTAGGTCTTCTAATTTTGGCTCAGTGTAAAACGGTTACAAGTAAGTTAGATGTTAACTATGCGGTCTATATTTTGTTAGCTGGTGTGGAAGAACTGTTAAGGTCAATTGACTTAGTAGAAATCTATTAATTTTGGTTGTTTGAATCCGTTAGAGACTGATTGAGTTAGTTTGGAAAAAGAAGTGATAAAGTTTAAATTCCCCTCCTGTTGATGAAATTAGTTTTGTTATGTTTTAATTGTTTTGTGCAAGTTTGTTGCTCGTGGCTATGCTTGGGCATTGAATCAATTAAGTCTTGTTATATATCAATAGATGGAATTGACCTGGAAAAAAATATGATTAGGGTATGTTAAAACAAGGTTAATTACTTGATGCTTTATGTCTAGTAGAACTGTTTGAATTTGCCTTGAAAATGGGCAGCAAGGTTAGTGTAATCAGTTAGTTAGAAGTATGAGCTAGTGAGGTTTGGGTTTCCATCTGGCTGCACTGGTATGGTCTTTTTTTTGTTTATCTGAAGCACTGCTTAATATGTTGATCACTGTATTGGCTTTATCAAGATCATGCTTATCATAGAAAAACATTTGCATCTTGTAAGAACCCTCATCTAATGTAGTTTTTTGTTTTTAACAGGCCACACAGAAGTAAAATGGACAAAGGAATACTATTCCTTTGTCCATTCTTAGAATTGGCATTTTTTTTAAAATGTAGGGGTATGGGTATAATTGTAGGGGTATGTGGTAAAATTTTCTTAAGCGTGCATTTCGTTCTCAATGCTTCATTCAGTTCACGTATTTCTCTCCCAAATAACCTCATCGGACTTCTTACAAATCATAAAATCCTCAAATAATCCTCCTCGCCCCACTCTCCTATATCACCCTGCCATAATCGAATTCACAAATTCACCCTCTAAACTTCAAATCGAGCCATTATTCGTGAACCCTAAGTTTCTATTTCAAAAATTGAATAAGAAAAAAGTGGAATGAAAGCCCAATACATGAGGGCATTTCTTCCACACGCATTAGACTACATGGCGGTAACTGAATATGGGTGAGAAGATTAAGAGAATCCTACTTACGAGACGACGATGTGTCTCAGAGTTTGTTGCGTTCGAACCATATGAAAACGATGATGAAGATACTGCACTCAGGTAAACACGAATTCCCTCTCTTCGATCCTTTCTTCTTCTTCTACACCTACTTTAGCCTTGTAGGATGTGTTTGCTCTGTTGTTGTGATATTGTTGTGTCTTTGTTGTGCTTGATACGTGTGAGTGAGAGGAGATTGCTTGAAGATGGTGATTGATGATGAAGACGAATGTGAATGGAATTACATAGAATGGTTCGTGAGAGCTTTGGGAGATTGTGAGAGAATTTGTGAAACTGATTGGTGAAGTTTGCAATGATTGGGGATTGATAAATTTATAGGAATTTGAGGGTTAACAGAGTTAGCTCTGCTAATTTTGGCTTAGTGTAAAACGGTTACAAGTAAGTTAGATGTTAACTATGCGGTCTATATTTTGTTAGCTGGTGTGGAAGAACTGTTATGGTCAATTGACTTAGTAGAAATCTATTAAGTTTGGTTGTTTGAATCCGTTAGACACTGATTGAGTTAGTTTGGAAAAATAAGTTATGAAGTTTAAATCCCCTCCTGTTGATGAAATTAGTTATGTTATGTTTTAATTGTTCTGTGCAAGTTTTTTGCTCGTGGCTATGCTTGGGCATTGAATCAATTAAGTCTTGTTATATATCAATAGATGGAATTGATCTGGAAAAAAATACGGTTAGGGTTTGTTAAAACAAGTTAATTACTTGATGCTTTATGTCTACTAGAACTGTTTGAATTTGCCTTGAAAATGGGCAGCAAGGTTAGTGTAATCAGTTAGTTAGAAGTATGAGCTAGTGAGGTTTGGGTTTCCATCTGGCTGCATTGGTATGGTCTTTTTTTTGTTTATCTGAAGCACTGCTCAATATGTAGATCACTGCATTGGCTTTATCAAG
>JALAZF010000665.1:1135000-1250000 GCA_022829125.1 Lathyrus tuberosus | reverse complement strand
GATAGACAAATTGATAGATAGATAGACAAACAAAAAGACTGACAAATAGACATACAGAACGACATATAGACAGATAGACAGATAGATAGACAGACAGACAGACAGATAGATAGATAGATAGATAGATAGATAGATAGATAGATAGATAGATAGATAGATAGATAGATAGATAGATTGATTGATAGACAGATAGACAGACAGGTAGATAGACAGATAGATAGACAGATAGATAGACAGACAAACAGACAGAAAGATAAACAGACAAATAGATAAATAGATAGACAAATAGACAGACAGACAGATAGATAGATAGACAGACAGACAAACAGACAGAGTGAAGGACAATCAAGGCATCCTCCTTACCATCAGGGCATGTGATCAGGTGGAAGATGGACAATCAAGAGATCATTCAAAGCACAAAAAGGTCAGTCAAGTCGCCTCAAGGCAAGCCAAGAAGCCTTTCATGTCTCATACTATCTCAATTGATCATCCACAACCTCAAGGATAAGAGATACAATGGGAGGTTGAAGCATTACATCTTTCACTATGCAAGAGGTTCAAAAAACTGAAGAAAAACCCTCAAAAGAGATAGCTCATTGATCCAAAATCATCCTCAAATGGCATATATCATCATCCTTTAAGAGGGTACACAACATACTCTGAGGAATTTGAAATTGAAGACTGCACATTTTTCTCCTAGGAGGTGGGCACCAAAACTAGGGTTTCCCATTAAATCAGGGAATCTTTGTTTTTTTGGACAAAACTTGATGTCATGGTATTCTACATGTTCTTGAGTGTATGTATGTGGAAAATTGCATCTCAATTGGTTTTAGAAGTGGTTCAATTGGAAGAAAGATCAAGAATCAGAGAAATTAGGGCAAAGTCAAATAATCAGAGGAAAAAGTCAACTCTTGACTTTTTGAGCCCAAAATCATGAAATTCATGTTACATATGTCCAATGTACAAAATTTGGTCAAGAAATTCCAAAGGAATCATGAAAAAATCAAGATGTGGAAAGTTGCCATTTTTGGGTGAAGTAGGGTTACTAAAAAGAGCAAGTTTTGGCCATTTTGCATCAGAGTTTGAACCAAGGCCATTTAAAATTGAAGCACCAAATGAAAATTCCACCAGGCCACAACAAAAGGTCTTGCTTTAAGCTTCAAATCCATGTGTATAACATCTCCATTGGATAAAAATTGAGGGAGATATGATTGATCAAAGTTTGGGCAAAGTAGGTTCAAAACTAGGTCATGACCAAGATTTGCAGGTCACGCGCGCAGTCATTTTAACAAACATGTGGTGGGCCAAATGTCCACTCATTTTTCTCATGGTTAAAGGCCTCAAATGAAAAACTTTTCAACATCAAAGTTGTTCCTTGTAGTGTCATCTTCAATACTCATGTTGGATAAAATTCCATTTGATCAAGTTATAGTGGAGATATATTGGTTCAAAGTCATGTTGATTGTGCTGAAATTTTGTGTGCCAGGTTGCCATGCCATGACTTGCTTGCCACGCCCCATAACCAGTTCCCAAACTTGTGTATTTTAAGTCATTTTGCAACTTATTCCAACCTCCTTTCACTTCAATTTTCACATCAGCATTGTGCTCCAATGTACTCTCTTTCAAATGAACCCATGAGCTCACCAAATCATTCACATTACATGGAATAATTCATCCTCAAATCACCCTATCTCTATTGTTCTCACTGTCACATAAAACCAAAAAAAAACAAGTGAAGGTTATTGTTGATTGTATCAGCTTGCCCATGTATTGCTCACTCTCCCAACAATTGCTTCATTTAGCCAAACATGTACCTCAGTCACCATATCACGTGCTATACATGATCATAAAAAGGGAAAGGAGTGGAAACTTGGATAACAAGTTTTGCTTGCTGCAGCTTCGCATTTCACCTCCACCATAGTTTGTTATGAACCAGCCACACCATATCATGGCTCTCCCTAACTAACTTGACTCAGTTAGTTAGGGATGACTCACTCAAACCATTGTGACTCAGTTAACCTCACTCAGTTTAACCTTGGTTAACTCACACTATAAAACGAAATCTCACCTCACAACTTGATTTTCAGCCACATTCTCTCAAAAACACTTCAAATTCTTTCCACATTCTCTGATTTTTCTCGCTCTCTGTACACGAATTTCATCATCATCTCCTACATTTCATCTCCATCTCCATCTTGATTCTACTTTGGAGATTAAGAACAAAAGTGCATAGGTTCAGTTAAGGAAGTTCAGGATCAAGAGAGTTGAAATTCTGGTTGATTCTTTGCACGAATTCAAGCTCTCAAGCCTTTATTTGGCCAAGTGAAGCTCAAGGAAGAAGCATCTCCTTCTGGTATTCTTGTGCATTCCAAGTTTCATCATCATTCAGGTTTGAACTCTTGAAATTACCTTACACGATCTCTGTCTATTTTTACTTGTTTTTTTGTGTTTTAAGCTTGCTAGAAGCTCTGCTCAAACCGGCTAGTTGATAGGCCTCTTAGAGGCTTAGTTGCAAAATCTAGGGCTTTATGTAATCTCCTCTGTTCTTGCTATGTGTGTGTGTTTTGTGGATTTCATAAGCACATTCATGATCTGCATGAGTTTAGCTTTCGATTGATGTATGTGTTATGCATTTCTGGAAAATTGTGAGGTTGCAGGTGGTGGTTTCTCGCCAGAGAAGGTGACCGGAGGTCCTTCTCCGGCCGGCAGCTTTGATGGTTAGGGTTTAATATGTTTTAATCCTGTCCGCTCGTTTTTCTTCATCGCGTGGTCCATAATGTGACAACACATAAAATTGGCACATGCGTTGCACATGTTTTGTTTTTAATCAGAGTAAGCATTGTGTGGTGTGGTGTATGATAGTGAGTATGTGCCCTCATGCGCGTGTGTTAGATTTGCTTACCTTGACCTTTGTGTTTGACTTGACTTAATCTGATGGTTGTGAATGATTTGACTTGGTTTGACTGAAAGAGCATGGTAGTTAGTGTGTTGTGCGCGTTATTGGACCTAATCAGATTGCTACCCACACCCCCATGTTTTCAAGCCCAATTAATTTGAACTGCATGATTGCTATGTTCACACCTCCCCTTCCCTTTGCATTCCATTTTTATTTTCATTCTTTTCTACACCTTTGATTTTTAATTTTTAAAAATACCAAATATCATCATAAAATTCCACAAAAATTCATGAGTATCACTAAAACATTTAGGAAATTTTCCATGATTTTATTTCTTGATTTTATGACCTTTTTACCCCTGGTCCATAATTTTCTTTGAATTTCCATTTAGATGCATTCTAAGCATGATACATGAATTTGTTTAATTTTGTTCTTGCTCATTACCAACTGTTTTGACATGATTCTTTTTGCATTGATTCACTAATACATTGAAGCATGTTAGATGATTTTTGTTTGATTTTTTAGGTCACTTTATTACATGTTTTGATGCCTATATTTGCACCACTTTGCATGATGTTTCAATTTGACCTAATTGCTTTGTTTGAAGTCATTTTGCTCTGAATTTTTACATGCTATCTTGATGTATGATGCATTTCTGACCTAGGCATTCCAATAATATGCTGGCATAATTTTCATGAATCCATTTGGTCTTTGTTTGATGCATTACATTGGAAGTATAATACATGTCATGTCATTTTAACTTTAGTGCATGTTTGCATGAATTCTTTTGTGCATATTTGTATGAGCATTTGCATATTTGTATGAGTCATTCAAGTGATATTATAGGTCATTGTTGCACATTATAGGTCATCTTCACATGTTCATTTCAACTTGAACTTTGTGCATCCTAACATGTATTGTATGCACCTTCTTTTTGAATTTTCACCTCACTTCTTCTTCCATTATTTCTTGAATGTCTGGATGGTTGATTCATGGATACTTTTGAGATGTTCATAAACCTTTTTTCATTTAGTTTCAATTCTGGTTGTTGATGTACATGTTCCATTTATGCATGTCCTTTTCATTTCTTTCCATCTTTCATCTATCCCTTCTTCTTGTAACATGTTTAAATGCTAATGGGTGATGATTATTGCTTATTCACTTGCACTTGTATGATGATATTCACTTGTTATCCATATGATGCACATTTTGGTTGTGATATTAGGATTTGATTTTTCATCTTATTCTTTTGAATTTTAATGTTCATTAAGTGCTTTTTACTTCTTACACATGTTTACTGACCATGTAGGGGCGTTGGTAAGTTGCAATTGAGTGTGGATAAGGAATCCACATTCAACTTCTATCCTTTCTCTTTTACAATTCCATTTTATGTTTTGTTAAGCACTTATGTGCTTTCTTTTAATAACTCATCACTTTCCCTTTGTGAATTACAATTCATCTTCTACTTTAGAAGTGAATTGTTTAATTCATTCTTTCTTTAGACTTTAGGTTGAAACCTCACAAACTTTAGGATCACTCCCTTAACTAATCAATTAGGATTGAGTCTTAGTCCATATAGATTTTTACCTTTACCCTCTCTTGAGTCTTTCATCTTCTCATCTCAAAGAAAATTCAAAACATATAATAAAGGTAGGCATTTATTGCATTTAGGCCTTTCATATAAAGAAAAGATTATAAGGGGTCTTCTCTTGTAATCTTAGAATGTGTAGCATATAGCCCATCTTGGATCAATGTGTTAAATATTTGATCTTGTATGAGGGACTTAAATGCAATACTTGTTGAAGGTGCAAATAATAAAAAACTTCTTCATTTCTTAATCAACAAAAACACTTAATAAATACAAGTACGCTAGTGTGTTTGAACCTTGACAATTGGAACTAAGTGTGGGGGTCTTCTTCACTCTTAGTGTGCTTTCTTACCCATTCCATCTTGGAATGTGAGAATGTACACATTCCAATGACTAAGATTCAGATACACTGTCATATGCAAATAAATGGAAAAAACTTCTAAAAGACAAAAACAAACAATAACGTCTTTCCTTCGGGAATTCTTTTCTCATCTCATTCATTCTCAACGCACGAACGCGCTTCTACTCGTTTTCTTGCAAGATGGTAACGCACTCGGACCAGCGAGCCTGCAACACCTGAGCTAGAACGTAAGCCGTTCTCTAAAAAACACAATCCATCCCTAGTGAGGGGAACTACGTCGCTCTGATTCTCATGCTCCCGATGAGATACGTAGGCAGTGGGGTAGGGCCCATGCGAGCACTTCTTTCATTTTCCCTACATTTGTTTCCCGTTCCTTTTCTTTTCTTTCTCCTTTCTTTCTTTCAGTTCCTTTTCCAGTATCCTTTCTTTACACCCTTTGATCGAGACAAGCAAGCGTGGATCCCATCGGGTACGATGGACGCGTGGGGGTGCTAATACCTTCCCCGCGCGTAACCGACTCCCGAACCCAGTTCTCTTGGTCGTCAGACCATGCTTTTCCTTTCTCTCTGGTTTACGCGGTGTTCCCTTTCCCTCCCTTGGGATAAATACACATTGCTGGCGACTCTGTTTGGTGCCACTTTCGCGTTTGTACTTGGATGAAAATCCCGGGAGCGACAGCTGGCGACTCTGCTGGGGAATATTGCTCAGAATCTCTGGTTTCCTTAGCGAGTCAATCCTAGCGCTTGTCTGTTTTTCTTTCATTGGATGTTTACTTTGATGCAGTATGTTGCTGTATTTACTGTTGTATTGTATTGCTATTTATTGTATTGCTGCTTTACTGTATTTTACTGTATTTATCGCATTTACTGCATTATATATCATTATTGTGCTGGATCGTGCTGTTGTTTTCTGTTTGGCGGGCGGGGTGTTCTGAGAGATAAGCTCACTACCAAGGCTTGAGTACACCCATAGGTATTAGAGTGGATAGTCATGACGCTTGCGTGGTGGTGACCACGTATTGTTGTTCATGAGACCCACAACCAGACGAGGTTTTATCAGGAGCTTTCTGCTACTGCATGTTATGCAGGCCAGTGGTTATTCTCTTGAGGGACTGTCGACTCTGGTGACCATTCCCGAGGACTCAGTTGCGGCACTCCTCCCGAGATGTGACAGTGGCAGACCACATTCCGTGGCAAACCCATTGCACATTCTCGATCCGAGGACCCAATGCTGGGAACTTGCTATAGGACATCCCTTTTTGAAAGAGAATCAGCGGAGGCACTCCTCGATTGGCGATAGTACTGTACCCTGAGGGATGAATATACTATTGCTTCTCGACCTCAGTGCCAGAAGCTGAGGACCTTTTTGTTTTGGAGAATCAGTTGAGGCCTCCTCGATTGATGATGACGCCAAACCAGAAATGGTGAACGTATCATCATTTCTCGACCTGAGAGCCCGGGATACTGAACATCCTAGTACCCACATGTGAGAAGGGCGGGTTGTTTACAGGTTTGCAGGTAACCATGACCTCCTACATACCCGGTTTTCTATCATCATTGCACAAAAAGGAAGTTTCATCCTATTGTATGCAGATGGTTCTTATCTATGGTTCTATATTAGTCTCAGAGCTACACTGACACCGTTCACAGTTCAGCACAGACACCTGATTACCTGATCACATTGCCCTTTGCATTGCATTATCATATCCTAACATACATGTTTATTCATTTCCAGGTGCATATATTACCCTTGATTCCAGTCATCAGGTCCCTGCAAAGATGAACACTAAAGAGAGGAAGAATATCATCAGCTATAAGTTCCTTACGCCTACTTTGGGCCCTATTGTTATGCTGAAGGGAATGGCGAGCCCTGCAGTATGAGAAGCTTTTGAAGAGAAATATGGGTGGATTTTATCTATGGTCCGTAATGTCAGTGATTATGAAGCCAGAGGTCTCCATACGTTGATGCAGTTCTATGATCCGCCTCTGAGGTGTTTTGTATTTCCAGACTATGTGTTGGTTCCTACCCTGGAGGAGTATTCCAACATGTTGGGGATTGCTATCAAGGAGGAGCCCCCTTTCTTTGGATCAGTGGGGGATCTTGACTTTGGAAAGGTGGCTAGTGCTCTTTATTTGAGCAAATCAGAGTTAAGCGGCAATGTCTCCAACAAAGGAAAGATTCGTGGTTACAAGCTGGAATATCTGATTAAGAAGGCCCAGGAAGCAGCTAAAGGCGAGAATTGGCTTGTTTTTAATGCTTTGCTAGCCCTTTGCATATACGGCATAGTGTTGTTTCCCAACGAGCCGGATTTCATTGATACGGACGCTATACGAATATTCCTGATGAAGAACCCGGTGCCAACGCTACTGGGAGATCTTCACTACTCGTTGTACAACCGAAACGAAAAGAAAAGAGGAGGGATAATTCGTTGTTGTGCACCTTTGTTCTATAAGTGGTTTGCAGGCCGTTTACCACAATCAGGGGCTTTTGTGGATTCCAAAGATTCTCTAGAGTGGAAACAGTGTTTAATGGGATTGGTGGCCAAGGACATCGTATGGGTAGATCATGGGCTGATTGGCAAGAATATTATCCACAGCTGTGGTAAGTTCCCTAACGTTCCACTGATAGGAAGAATGGGTGGGATTAACTACAATCCTTCTTTGGCCATTCGACAATTTGGATATGCCCTGACAGGTCCGCCTATTAAGAGAGATGTGGAGGAGTCCCTCTATTTTCATACATCAGATGGGTGGGAAACAGCACAAAGAGCCTCTGAAAGTTGGGTCAGCATACTGAAGAAAGGGAAGGTTGCTCTAGGCAAACCCAACAATCGGGCTTATCCAGCATATGAAGAGTGGGTGAAGAAAAGAGTTGAAGATTTTCTCTTGCCTTTTGGTAAGGCGCCCCTTTTGTATCCGGAGAATGAGAAAGCAAGAAGCACTGCTACTGTGGAAGAAGTTGGCGAGTTGCAAGCCTTGGTGAAAAAGCTCCAAGGAGAGAATTCCGAGTTGAGTAGCCGTCTTCAGAATGCTCTACATGCCAACAAAGAGCTGGAGCGGAAAGCCCAAGATGCTGAACAAATCCTAACTGCAAAAGAAAAAGACTTTGCTGGAAGAGCCCAACATTTCCGGAAGATTAGTAAAGGTGCTGATGATGCTACTCAAGCCCACAAGCAAACCAAACAGGCGTTAGCACAGACCAAAGAAAAGTTAACAAAGTTTCAGCACGCTTGGGACGAAGTTAGGATAGAGAATGCTGAATTACAGGAACAGTTGTAGATTAAGGACGAAGAGCTTGAAAAGGCGCATGAGCAGAGGAGGAAGTATCGGGAAAGCCTCGGTAAGAGTCAAGAATAGCTAGAAGAAGCTAGAGGTGAGCTGAGGAATACCAAGAAAGAGCTTGAAGAAGTCATGATAGAAAGGGAGATACTCAAGACGCAAGCTGGCATAAAGAGACACAAAGGAGTGTGTGATGACGAGGCTCTGATGCTGCATATGGGTTCTTTAACTGAAGCTCTTGAGAAAAGGGATGTCTTGATCAAAGAGATGATTGAAAAGCCGAATCACCAGCGTACCCGTATACTTTTTGAGGAGATCAAATACTCAAGTGATAAGCTGAAGGATGTGGAATTGTCAGACTGATGTTCTTTTCCTTATATTTTGTTGTTAATGGTTACCATCAGGCTTGTTGATGGATCCATTTTTCCTTGTATTGCATTTGCGGTTGAACCTTTCTTAAATGTACTTGAATACTTTGTTGAATGAGTACGAGCAGTTTTATTCAGAATTACTCTTTATCAGATATTTGTACACAAGCACATGACCACGATACGTCTCTTTATATCACGATTTCTGGTCTTCAGATTTCTGTGGTTTGGATTGGAATCAGGGTATAAAAGCACCTCGGAAATGACAAACATGGCATTGCATGGCATTGCATATCATTTTGCATTTTTTGTTACTTGCTTTTCAGGTACTCGTTGCAGGGACTCTAACCTTTATTTGGTTTCAGGCAGTATAGCGGAGAGTCATATTCACCGATATTCGACGCGAAGGAATCAAGTAAGAATCATGGATCAAGTGCAAAGTGATTTGGCTGAAATGAGGGCGCGTATGGACCAGTTCATGACCCTCATGACTGGCATGGCGCAAAATCAGGAGAGATTGAGACTTCTGGTCGAGCGTCCAGACAATGGGCCCGAAGGTGATCAGCATGACAATTCACAGGGACATGGCATTCCACCTCCCGGTGGCAACCCTCCTCCTGGTGGTAACAATCGGGGTAATGGAAATGGTAGGCATGCTGGTGTTACTCTTGAAGATACTCTGGAAGACCAATTTACTCTGCTGGATGCTGATGTGGGTAATCAAGGGGATCGAAGGTATGATGAGTTAGCAGAGAAGATCAGGGCCATAGAATGCAAGAACTCTATGGGTATTGATGTTACCAGCTTGGGGCTGGTCTCAGGAGTCAGAATTCCCCCTAAATTCAAGCCTCCCACTTTTGATAAGTATCACGGCAATGCGTGTCCCCAAACGCATCTTCAAGCTTACTTTGGGAAGATTTCAGCCCATACGGATGACGAGAAGCTATGGATGCACTATTTTCAGGACAGTCTGGCTGGGGCGTCCTTGACCTGGTATATGAAGTTGAATAGAGCTGCTGTGAAGAGTTGGAAAGATCTGGCAGAAGCGTTCTTGAAGCAATACCAATACAATATCGACATGGCGCCCAACCGCACCCAATTGCAGGGATTGTCCCAGAATGCCAAGGAGAGTTTCAAAGAATATGCACAGAGGTGGAGGGAAATGGCTGCCCAGGTTTAACCTCCCTTGTCAGACAGAGAAATGGCAGATATATTCATGGGCACCTTGCAAGGGGCCTATCTTGATAGATTAGCTGCTTGTCCGTCAACTGGATTTGCTGATATTGTGATTGCGGGAGAAAGAATAGAAAGTCTGTTAAAGCTTGGAAAGATCCAGGATGTGAGTGGGGCTGGCTCTTCGGGGACGAAGAAACCGTTTGCTAGTAACCAGAAAAGAAGAGAAGGTGATACGAATGCTGTGTTTAGAGGACGAGGCAGAGGGCGTTCTCAAGCTTATTATCAAGTAGATGCTGTAACAATCCCCACACCGTCTGTTCAGAAACAACAATCCCAACAACAAGTTCAACAGCAACAACCTTTTTTCCAGCAAAGGTCTAGACAGAGGGATCGTAAGATGGATCCTCTCCCTATGACTTATGCCGCGCTGTTGCCCCGGCTACTCGAGTTAAAGTTGGTAGAACTCCGTACTATGAAAGCTCCGGTTGCTGGAAACCTGCCACCTAACTTCGATGCTAATGCTCGTTGTGAGTTCCACTCAGGTGCTCAGGGGCACTCCATTGAAAAATGCTGGGCTTTCCATCATAAAGTACAAGATTTGATTGATGCTAAAGCCATCAATTTCTCTCCCGCTCCTAATATTACTCAGCATCCCATGCATGATCATAGTGCAGCCAATGTATATGCTATTGAAGATGGGAGGAGATTGAATTTGGTGTTAGACGTTCATCAAGTGAAAACTTCTTTGTTGGTTGTAAAAGATCGTTTATTGAAGGGACAGGTGTTCCCGGGTTGTAATCAAGATTGCTCTGAGTGTATGAATCAGGAGAACGGCTGTGATAAGTTGAAGATGGGTTTACAGAATCTGATCGATGAAGGATGTCTACAGTTCGACAGAGTCGTGAAAGACACTGATGAGATATCAACCGTGACCATCTATTACACCCCCGCTGAGATTCAAATGCCGGCCAATGCAGTTCCCGTGGCGAGTGTTGCGCCAGAAGGGCCCAGTCCTGTCACTATCACGGTGCCAGGACCAATTCCGTTCACATCTACGAAAGCTATCCCATGGCACTATGGGGCAGATGTATATTACGAAGGTAAAAAGCAGGAAGTTGAGTCATCAGTCAGCCCAAATATTGATAACGTAGGGGGTGTAGGGGGCTTTACAAGGAGTGGAAGGTTGTTCGCTCCCCAAACCTTGAGAAGTGATAAGGAGGTAGAAGCTGCAGCAAAGGCTAAGGGTAAACAGGTGGTTGAAAGTGCGCCTACACCTGAAGCAGAGACAAAGATTACTTTTGATAAGGAAATGGAAGAATTTATGAAGATAATCAAGAAAAGCGATTATAAGATTGTGGACCAACTGAATCAGACCCCTTCAAAGATTTCAATCTTGTCACTATTGATGTGCTCTGAGGCGCACCGGCAGGCGTTGTTGAAAGTGTTGAAGAGTGCATACGTGCCACAAGAAATTACTGTTAATCAGCTCGAGGGCGTAATCTCCAATGTTAATGTTAGCCATGGCTTGGGCTTTACAAGTAGAGATTTGACTGTTGAAGGAAGAAACCATAATAAGGCTTTGCATATCACGATGGAGTGTAAGGGCGCAGTGTTATCTCATGTACTGGTAGACACTGGTTCATCACTCAATGTCTTGCCCAAGAAGGCATTAATGAAGCTGGAAGTTGACGGTTTGATCTTAAGGCCTAGTGAATTGGTGGTCAGAGCATTCGATGGAACTAGACGATCTGTGTTTGGTGAGGTGGAATTGCCCGTACAAATTGGACCACAGGTATTCAAATCCACGTTCCATGTAATGGACATACAACCTGCATATAGCTGCCTATTGGGACGCCCTTGGATTCACGGAGCCGGGGCTGTTACTTCTACTCTACATCAAAAGCTGAAGTATGAGTTTGAAGGGCAGGTTGTGACAGTGTGTGGGGAAGAAGACATCTTTGTGAGTCACTTGTCCACGTTCAAGTACATTGAAATGGATGGGGAAATTCATGAGATGCTGTGTCAATCATTTGAAGCAGTCAATATTGACGATGCACCTGAGTCTTCTTCTGTACCAGTTGGGGCTGGTACCTCCATTTCATCTTACAAACAAGCTGTCGAAGTCGTCAGGGCAGGCAACGCCCAAGGTTGGGGCAGGTTGATAGAGACCCCAATGAAGGAAGACAAATTTGGTATTGGTTATCATCCCTCTACAACTTCAGATGCGGGGAGCAGGGGACCCATTACTTTCAATAGTGGGGGAATTATCTACACGGACCAGTCTTGTGCAGCCACAGAGGATAGTGTTGACAGTGATTGTGACCTGGACAACTGGGTACGCCCTCATGTTCCGGGACAACAAGTGCAGAACTGGTTCGTTGAAGAAGTCATCCGGGTTACTCTTCAGACAGAGTAATTTTTCTTTGTTTTTTCTAACCATAATGCATGTCAAAATCTTGCGCTCTGCCCAAGGCGTGTAGATTCATTTGTAGGGCCACCATGGTTGCATTTGCAATGTTTAATCATTAATAAAGGACGTTTTGCAATCAAATTTTGTTCTCTGTCTTTCAGTTTTTATTTTTGCACAAAAAATAAAATGGCAATGTTTCATTTTCTTTTGTTTTGCTTAAAAATAAATTCTAAAATAAGACATGAACCCGTTCATGCAGACTTGATCCTCCGGATACCACTGATAACGATTTTGATATGGCCATGTATGACTTTGACAATCCGATTTACCAAGCCGAAGAAGGGGATGAGAAAGATTGTGAACTTTCTGAAGAACTGGCCAGATTGTTGAAACAAGAGGAAAGGGTCATCCAGCCTCATCAGGAGACTGTAGAAATCATCAATATTGGTACCAAGGACGCCAAGAAAGAGATCAGGATTGGTGCCAGCTTGCAAGCAGATGTGAAGCAAACTTTGACGGAAATGTTGCGCGAGTATGTTGACATCTTCGCCTGGTCGTATCAAGACATGCCGGGGTTGGATACGGATATTGTCGTGCACAGGCTACCATTGAGAGAAGAATGTCCGCCAGTCAAGCAGAAACTTCGTCGGACTCACCCCGACATGGCTTTAAAGATTAAGGAGGAAGTCCAGAAGCAGTGGGATGCTGGTTTTCTTGCTGTGACAAAGTATCCTCCATGGGTAGCCAACATCGTGCCAGTACCGAAGAAAGATGGAAAAGTGAGAATGTGTGTGGATTATCGAGATCTTAATAAAGCTAGCCCGAAAGATGATTTTCCACTACCTCATATTGATGTGCTGGTCGATAATACAGCTCAGTTTTCAGTGTTCTCATTTATGGACGGTTTCTCCGGGTACAACCAGATCAAGATGGCACCTGAAGATATGGAGAAGACCACGTTCATTACTCCGTGGGGTACATATTGTTATAAAGTAATGCCTTTTGGATTGAAAAACGCAGGGGCAACGTACCAGCGGGCGATGGTGACATTGTTTCATGACTTGATTCATAAGGAGATCGAATGTTATGTAGATGATATGATTGCCAAGTCGAGAACAGAAGAGGAACATCTGATTAACCTGAAAAAGCTGTTTGAAAGGTTGAGAAAGTTCCGTCTGAGATTAAATCCAAACAAGTGCACGTTTGGGGTGCGTTCTGGAAAGTTACTGGGTTTCATTGTGAGCGAAAGAGGAATCGAGGTTGATCCTGCCAAGGTGAAAGCAATACAAGAAATGCCTGAACCGAGAACAGAAAAAGAGGTTCGTGGTTTCTTGGGTAGATTGAACTACATTGCAAGGTTCATATCTCACCTAACAGCCACGTGTGAGCCAATATTTAAATTGTTAAGGAAAGATCAAACGGTTAGGTGGAATGACGATTGCCAATTGGCATTCGATAAGATAAAAGAATACTTGCAGGAACCTCCGATTCTAATGCCTCCAGTTGAAGGGAGACCGCTGATAATGTATCTGACAGTGCTTGAAGGTTCCATGGGTTGTGTTCTCGGTCAACATGACGAGACAGGTAGGAAGGAGCATGCTATTTACTACCTGAGCAAAAAGTTCAATGATTGTGAGTCTCGATACTCAATGCTTGAAAAGACATGTTGTGCGCTTGCATGGGCCGCTAAGCGATTGAGGCAATATATGGTTAGGCACACGACTTTGTTGATTTCAAAAATGGATCCTATCAAGTACATTTTCGAGAAACCAGCATTGACAGGCAGAGTTGCACGGTGGCAAATGGTCTTGACAAAGTATGACATTCAGTACACTTCACAAAAGGCCATCAAAGGAAGTATCTTGTCCGACTATCTTGCGCAACAGCCGATTGATGATTACCAACCCATGAAATTTGACTTCCCTGATGAGGACATCATGATTGCGAGGAACCACTTCCGGAGGAGGGGCCAGACCCTGAATCCAAATGGAGTCTGATGTTTGATGGGGCTGTCAATATGAATGGGTGCGGAGTTGGAGCAGTTCTTATCACGCCGGAAGGTGTTCATATGCCTTTCACTGCCCGAATAACTTTCGGATGCACCAACAATGAAGCAGAGTACGAAGCTTGTATAATGGGGATCGAGGAGGCGGTTAATCTACGGATTAAGACCCTTGATATATTCGGTGATTCAGCTTTGGTAATCAATCAAGTGAAAGGGAGTTGGTACACGTACCAAGCAAATCTAGTGCCGTATAGAGATTATACAAGGAGACTGCTGACATTTTTCACAACAGTGAAACTGTACCATATTCCTCGGGATGAGAATAGGTTCGCTGATGCCTTGGCCACTTTGTCTTCCATGATCAAAGTGCAAGGATGGAACCATGTACTTAAGATTGAGGTATCCCGCCTTGACAGACCAGCATTTGTGTTTGCGGTTGATGCAGCGTCTGATGACAAGCCATGGTTTCATGACATTAAGTGTTTCTTGAAAAGTCAAGAGTACCCGTCCGGGGCATCGTCCAAAGACAGAAAGACGTTGAGAAGGTTAGCTGGTAGTTTCTTCTTGAACAAAGATGGCGTGCTGTATAAAAGAAATTTTGACACGGTCCTGCTTAGATGTGTGGATAGACATGAAGCAGACTTGTTGATGATTGAAGTGCACGAAGGCTCTTTCGGTACCCATGCCGGAGGACATGCAATGGCTAAAAAGTTGTTAAGGTCGTGATATTATTGGTTGACTATGGAGTCGGATTGTTGCAAATATGCCCGCAAATGCCATAAATGCCAGATCTATGCAGATAAAGTGCATGTACCTCCAAATCCGTTGAGTATCATGTCGTCGCCTTGGCCGTTTGCCATGTGGGGCATTGATATGATTGGAAAGATTGAGCCTACAGCTTCTAACGGTCATCGTTTCATCTTGGTGGCGATTGATTATTTCACCAAATGGGTTGAAGCTGCATCCTATGCCAATGTTACAAAACAAGTGGTAGCTCGTTTCTTAAAACGGGATATCATTTGCCGATATGGAGTTCCCGAAAGAATCATTACTGATAATGGTTCTAATTTGAATAATAAGATGATGGCTGAGTTATGCCGGGACTTCAAAATCGAACATCACAATTCTTCTCCGTACCGCCCAAAGATGAATGGCTCGGTCGAAGCGGCCAACAAAAATATCAAGAAGATTGTACAGAAGATGGTTGTCACGTACAAAGATTGGCATGAGATGTTACCATTTGCTTTGCATGGGTATCGAACGTCGGTACGCACGTCCACTGGGGCAACCCCATTCTCACTTGTATATGGTATGGAGGCAGTGCTACCGATTGAAGTAGAGATTCCGTCCCTCAGAGTCATGATGGATGTTAAGCTAGATGAAGCTGAATGGGTACGATCCAGATTTGATCAGCTGAGCCTTATTGAGGAAAAGCGATTGGCGGCTGTATGTCATGGGCAACTATATCAGCGCAGAATGAAGCAGGCATTTGACCAAAAGGTGCGTCCTCGGGTTTACAAAGTCGGAGATGTGGTACTCAAAAGGATCCTTCCTCCCAATACAGATCACAGGGGCAAGTGGACTCCTAACTATGAAGGTCCATTCGTGGTTAAAAAGGTCTTTTCGGGCGGAGCTTTATTGCTTACAACCATGGATGGCGAAGACTTTTCATCCCCTGTCAACTCGGACGTAGTCAAAAAATACTTCGCATGAATAGACCCGCTGGATAATAAAAATAAAAAAATCCAGGCAAAAAAGGGCATCCCGGCGAACCAAAAACAGAATAAGGTTCGGGCAAAAATTAGGGATATAATTGAAAAAAGATTTGTACACCCGGTAAGTTGAAAACCCGAAAGGGCAACTTAGGCAAAAAAGGGTATCCTGGTGGATCGAAAACCTGAAAGGGCGGTTCACACAAAAGAGGGATTTAAGCGAATGACTATGGTCTGAGTTATCTATCCCCCATTACCGTTTGAACAACTGACGTTCTGAAGGATAGGAATCGGTCTGATCATTCCTCAGAAGGCAAGGTCGGGGAGTTTTGAAGACATACTGGTCATAACAGAATGGAAACTCAGTGGAATTCCGTTTTCACATTGCCATTAGGATAGTTTCTTTTCTCAATTTTCAGCGATCACCTCTTTCCAGGGATTGCTTCCAGATGTAATTGCCTATTCTGGGCTCTCAGTCAATAAATTGAATTTCAATAAAAAGCTTTCTATTTTTGTTTTATTGCTTTGTTTGCAAAAACGTCCTAATTTTTGATAAAACATTGCATTTGAAAACATGGCGGCCTTGCAATAACATGCGAAAAAAAAACATTTGAAATTATCTTGAATGTTGAATATTCCCGGATGGTGGATTCTAGCCACGCAATATTCGGGGCATGTGGGCATATTCTTTTGTCGCAGGTAGCAGGTGCAGATGATTTTAAGCACAAGACCAGCAATAAATCACCCCACGCAAAAGACTGGGGCAATTATGGGTAAGGAGATCGGCGTTCATCGTTCGGTCGACGATTGTTCATAACGGGTCGATATCAGTGAATTAAGTTCAACTGGGTACCGTTGCATCTTATTAAGTCGATTCTCTTATTCAGTCCTTCCAACAGCTACAAGCTTTTCTATGTCGATAACGGTCACAGGTTCCCCAAAAGAGTGGTCTCGTCGACACCGAAACTGATGGTCATTATCCCCAGCGAAGTCACAAGAGTTTGAAGAGGCTAGATCTTCTGTAAAATCCTCTTATGACATCCTCTTCGGGGACGAATTGTTGTGTTGTCCAAGCATGGGGCATGTTTGTTTCCCCAGCATGAAGTGTTGATCATCCCCAGTAGAGTTTGAGGACAGTTGGTCTTCTATAAAATCCTCTCAAAAGGCATTCCCCAGCACGAGACGTTTTAAAGCAGTTTTCGCCAGCAGAGTTTGTTATAAACTCGTCATCCCTAACGGAATTGTCTAAAGGGAAGCTCGCCTAACATGGGGCATTGTGGTACTTATTCTAAGCTTGACAGTCATATTCTTCAGCAGAATACTGTGGATTTGCTTTGGGTTTCCCCAACAGATCTCTAAGGACTCTTTCCTAGCAAGTTGCAGTGGAATGTTCTAACCAGGATTTGCATATCCCTGGCAGAGTAGCCCTGATACCCAGCAAGATCGTATCTCTGGTCATGGTATCCCCACAGAGGTCAGCATCGAATCTTGTCAGCAACTCCCAGCTGAGTTGTTGTTCTTCCCGCAGAGGTTATCAGATCGACAGAATCTATTCCTCAACAAGGATGGTACAGCCTTTCCCCAGCCGGGTCATAAGGTGGATAACCCCTACAAAGGGTCTTGGTTTGGACAGATCCCCAAGCAGAGTTTTTATGACTTCTCTCCCCTAGAAAGACGCCATACAAAGAAATTCTCATCCCCAGCGGAATCGCTGTGACCAGAATTCATTCCCCCAACAGATGAAGTGATTCCTGGCAGATTTATTATTCTTCAAGTCCAATTTATTTTTGGCAAGCTTGACAATTCGAAGCAGACGGATTATTCATTCATTCTCCAGTGGAGAGGTTATCCTTTCAGGAGTCTCCAAAGTCAAATCATTGGTCTTTGTTCCTCAGCAAAGTCGGCAGAGATGTCTGACACGGATGCAGAGTGTAATCCAGTATTGGAATTTTGCGAAAGTCCACCCGTAGTGTGGCAAGCCAGTAGTCGTCTGGCATTGTTAAAAGACGTTAGCAAAGTCCAACAGTGGATTGGAAAAAGTCCGTCTTCGGGTGGCAAAAGTCCAACAGTGGATTGGCAAAAGTCCGTCTTCGGGTGGCAAAAGTCCAACAGTGGATTGGCAAAAGTCCATCTAAGGGTGGCATATTCTAAAAGTCCAACAGTGGATTGGCAAAAGTCCATCTTCGGGTGGCAAAGCAGCTAAAAGTCCAACAGTGGATTGGCGAAAGGTCCATCTAAGGGTGGCATATTCCAAAAGTCCAACAGTGGATTGGCAAAAGTCCGTCTTCGGGTGGCAAAAGTCCAACAGTGGATTGGCGAAAGGTCCATCTAAGGGTGGCATATTCCAAAAGTCCAACAGTGGATTGGCAAAAGTCCGTCTTCGGGTGGCACGAAGCTGCAAAGTCCACCAGTAGTGTGGCAGGCCAGTAGTCGTCTGGAGTTGCATAAAAGACATTATTAAAGTCCACCAGCAGCGTGGCAAGCCAGTAGTCGTCTGGCGTCGTTCAAAAGACGTTATCAAAGTCCACCAGTAGCGTGGCAGGCCAGTAGTCGTCTGGAGTTGCATAAAAGACATTATTAAAGTCCACCAGCAGCGTGGCAAGCCAGTAGCCGTCTGGCGTCGTTCAAAAGGCAGATTTCTCCGACAATGTTTCATTAAAGATTCAATCCAGCAATGTCGGAGGGCTTCTTTCTCACCATCCAGAGCAAATTTTTGGTTATATTTGGTATTCAATCGCTATATACCTTGAAAGTCCGAAAGCAATTGCTTTCAGGCATTCAGGTCTACAGCGCTTGAATAGGGGCAGCTGTAATACCCCAAAATTTGCTCTCCCCTTTTGGTATCATAGCATGGCATTATCATTTATCATATCATATCCATCTCATTAGCATTGCATTGCATTTAACATAGAAAAATGAAACATGGCATCCTCCTTACCATCAGGGCATGTGATCAGGTGGAAGATGGACAATCAAGAGATCATTCAAAGCACAAAAAGGTCAGTCAAGTCGCCTCAAGGCAAGCCAAGAAGCCTTTCATGTCTCATACTATCTCAACTGATCATCCACAACCTCAAGGATAAGAGATACAATGGGAGGTTGAAGCATTACATCTTTCACTATGCAAGAGGTTCAAAAAACTGAAGAAAAACCCTCAAAAGAGATAGCTCATTGATCCAAAATCATCCTCAAATGGCATATATCATCATCCTTTAAGAGGGTACACAACATACTCTGAGGAATTTGAAATTGAAGACTGCACATTTTTCTCCTAGGAGGTGGGCACCAAAACTAGGGTTTCCCATTAAATCAGGGAATCTTTGTTTTTTTGGACAAAACTTGATGTCATGGTATTCTACATGTTCTTGAGTGTATGTATGTGGAAAATTGCATCTCAATTGGTTTTAGAAGTGGTTCAATTGGAAGAAAGATCAAGAATCAGAGAAATTAGGGCAAAGTCAAATAATCAGAGGAAAAAGTCAACTCTTGACTTTTTGAGCCCAAAATCATGAAATTCATGTTACATATGTCCAATGTACAAAATTTGGTCAAGAAATTCCAAAGGAATCATGAAAAAATCAAGATGTGGAAAGTTGCCATTTTTGGGTGAAGTAGGGTTACTAAAAAGAGCAAGTTTTGGCCATTTTGCATCAGAGTTTGAACCAAGGCCATTTAAAATTGAAGCACCAAATGAAAATTCCACCAGGCCACAACAAAAGGTCTTGCTTTAAGCTTCAAATCCATGTGTAGAACATCTCCATTGGATAAAAATTGAGGGAGATATGATTGATCAAAGTTTGGGCAAAGTAGGTTCAAAACTAGGTCATGACCAAGATTTGCAGGTCACGCGCGCAGTCATTTTAACAAACATGTGGTGGGCCAAATGTCCACTCATTTTTCTCATGGTTAAAGGCCTCAAATGAAAAACTTTTCAACATCAAAGTTGTTCCTTGTAGTGTCATCTTCAATACTCATGTTGGACAAAATTCCATTTGATCAAGTTATAGTGGAGATATATTGGTTCAAAGTCATGTTGATTGTGCTGAAATTTTGTGTGCCAGGTTGCCATGCCATGACTTGCTTGCCACGCCCCATAACCAGTTCCCAAACTTGTGTATTTTAAGTCATTTTGCAACTTATTCCAACCTCCTTTCACTTCAATTTTCACATCAGCATTGTGCTCCAATGTACTCTCTTTCAAATGAACCCATGAGCTCACCAAATCATTCACATTACATGGAATAATTCATCCTCAAATCACCCTATCTCTATTGTTCTCACTGTCACATAAAACCAAAAAAAAACAAGTGAAGGTTATTGTTGATTGTATCAGCTTGCCCATGTATTGCTCACTCTCCCAACAATTGCTTCATTTAGCCAAACATGTACCTCAGTCACCATATCACGTGCTATACATGATCATAAAAAGGGAAAGGAGTGGAAACTTGGATAACAAGTTTTGCTTGCTGCAGCTTCACATTTCACCTCCACCATAGTTTGTTATGAACCAGCCACACCATATCATGGCTCTCCCTAACTAACTTGACTCAGTTAGTTAGGGATGACTCACTCAAACCATTGTGACTCAGTTAACCTCACTCAGTTTAACCTTGGTTAACTCACACTATAAAACGAAATCTCACCTCACAACTTGATTTTCAGCCACATTCTCTCAAAAACACTTCAAATTCTTTCCACATTCTCTGATTTTTCTCGCTCTCTGTACACGAATTTCATCATCATCTCCTACATTTCATCTCCATCTCCATCTTGATTCTACTTTGGAGATTAAGAACAAAAGTGCATAGGTTCAGTTAAGGAAGTTCAGGATCAAGAGAGTTGAAATTATGGTTGATTCTTTGCACGAATTCAAGCTCTCAAGCCTTTATTTGGCCAAGTGAAGCTCAAGGAAGAAGCATCTCCTTCTGGTATTCTTGTGCATTCCAAGTTTCATCATCATTCAGGTTTGAACTCTTGAAATTACCTTACACGATCTCTGTCTATTTTTACTTGTTTTTTTTGTGTTTTAAGCTTGCTAGAAGCTCTGCTCAAACCGGCTAGTTGATAGGCCTCTTAGAGGCTTAGTTGCAAAATCTAGGGCTTTATGTAATCTCCTCTGTTCTTGCTATGTGTGTGTGTTTTGTGGATTTCATAAGCACATTCATGATCTGCATGAGTTTAGCTTTCGATTGATGTATGTGTTATGCATTTCTGGAAAATTGTGAGGTTGCAGGTGGTGGTTTCTCGCCGGAGAAGGTGACCGGAGGTCCTTCTCCGGCCGGCAGCTTTGATGGTTAGGGTTTAATATGTTTTAATCCTGTCCGCTCGTTTTTCTTCATCGCGTGGTCCATAATGTGACAACACATAAAATTGGCACATGCGTTGCACATGTTTTGTTTTTAATCAGAGTAAGCATTGTGTGGTGTGGTGTATGATAGTGAGTATGTGCCCTCATGCGCGTGTGTTAGATTTGCTTACCTTGACCTTTGTGTTTGACTTGACTTAATCTGATGGTTGTGAATGATTTGACTTGGTTTGACTGAAAGAGCATGGTAGTTAGTGTGTTGTGCGCGTTATTGGACCTAATCAGATTGCTACCCACACCCCCATGTTTTCAAGCCCAATTAATTTGAACTGCATGATTGCTATGTTCACACCTCCCCTTCCCTTTGCATTCCATTTTTATTTTCATTCTTTTCTACACCTTTGATTTTTAATTTTTAAAAATACCAAATATCATCATAAAATTCCACAAAAATTCATGAGTATCACTAAAACATTTAGGAAATTTTCCATGATTTTATTTCTTGATTTTATGACCTTTTTACCCCTGGTCCATAATTTTCTTTGAATTTCCATTTAGATGCATTCTAAGCATGATACATGAATTTGTTTAATTTTGTTCTTGCTCATTACCAACTGTTTTGACATGATTCTTTTTGCATTGATTCACTAATACATTGAAGCATGTTAGATGATTTTTGTTTGATTTTTTAGGTCACTTTATTACATGTTTTGATGCCTATATTTACACCACTTTGCATGATGTTTCAATTTGACCTAATTGCTTTGTTTGAAGTCATTTTGCTCTGAATTTTTACATGCTATCTTGATGTATGATGCATTTCTGACCTAGGCATTCCAATAATATGCTGGCATAATTTTCATGAATCCATTTGGTCTTTGTTTGATGCATTACATTGGAAGTATAATACATGTCATGTCATTTTAACTTTAGTGCATGTTTGCATGAATTCTTTTGTGCATATTTGTATGAGCATTTGCATATTTGTATGAGTCATTCAAGTGATATTATAGGTCATTGTTGCACATTATAGGTCATCTTCACATGTTCATTTCAACTTGAACTTTGTGCATCCTAACATGTATTGTATGCACCTTCTTTTTGAATTTTCACCTCACTTCTTCTTCCATTATTTCTTGAATGTCTGGATGGTTGATTCATGGATACTTTTGAGATGTTCATAAACCTTTTTTCATTTAGTTTCAATTCTGGTTGTTGATGTACATGTTCCATTTATGCATGTCCTTTTCATTTCTTTCCATCTTTCATCTATCCCTTCTTCTTGTAACATGTTTAAATGCTAATGGGTGATGATTATTGCTTATTCACTTGCACTTGTATGATGATATTCACTTGTTATCCATATGATGCACATTTTGGTTGTGATATTAGGATTTGATTTTTCATCTTATTCTTTTGAATTTTAATGTTCATTAAGTGCTTTTTACTTCTTACACATGTTTACTGACCATGTAGGGGCGTTGGTAAGTTGCAATTGAGTGTGGATAAGGAATCCACATTCAACTTCTATCCTTTCTCTTTTACAATTCCATTTTATGTTTTGTTAAGCACTTATGTGCTTTCTTTTAATAACTCATCACTTTCCCTTTGTGAATTACAATTCATCTTCTACTTTAGAAGTGAATTGTTTAATTCATTCTTTCTTTAGACTTTAGGTTGAAACCTCACAAACTTTAGGATCACTCCCTTAACTAATCAATTAGGATTGAGTCTTAGTCCATATAGATTTTTACCTTTACCCTCTCTTGAGTCTTTCATCTTCTCATCTCAAAGAAAATTCAAAACATATAATAAAGGTAGGCATTTATTGCATTTAGGCCTTTCATATAAAGAAAAGATTATAAGGGGTCTTCTCTTGTAATCTTAGAATGTGTAGCATATAGCCCATCTTGGATCAATGTGTTAAATATTTGATCTTGTATGAGGGACTTAAATGCAATACTTGTTGAAGGTGCAAATAATAAAAAACTTCTTCATTTCTTAATCAACAAAAACACTTAATAAATACAAGTACGCTAGTGTGTTTGAACCTTGACAATTGGAACTAAGTGTGGGGGTCTTCTTCACTCTTAGTGTGCTTTCTTACCCATTCCATCTTGGAATGTGAGAATGTACACATTCCAATGACTAAGATTCAGATACACTGTCATATGCAAATAAATGGAAAAAACTTCTAAAAGACAAAAACAAACAATAACGTCTTTCCTTCGGGAATTCTTTTCTCATCTCATTCATTCTCAACGCACGAACGCGCTTCTACTCGTTTTCTTGCAAGATGGTAACGCACTCGGACCAGCGAGCCTGCAACACCTGAGCTAGAACGTAAGCCGTTCTCTAAAAAACACAATCCATCCCTAGTGAGGGGAACTACGTCGCTCTGATTCTCATGCTCCCGATGAGATACGTAGGCAGTGGGGTAGGGCCCATGCGAGCACTTCTTTCATTTTCCCTACATTTGTTTCCCGTTCCTTTTCTTTTCTTTCTCCTTTCTTTCTTTCAGTTCCTTTTCCAGTATCCTTTCTTTACACCCTTTGATCGAGACAAGCAAGCGTGGATCCCATCGGGTACGATGGACGCGTGGGGGTGCTAATACCTTCCCCGCGCGTAACCGACTCCCGAACCCAGTTCTCTTGGTCGTCAGACCATGCTTTTCCTTTCTCTCTGGTTTACGCGGTGTTCCCTTTCCCTCCCTTGGGATAAATACACATTGCTGGCGACTCTGTTTGGTGCCACTTTCGCGTTTGTACTTGGATGAAAATCCCGGGAGCGACAGCTGGCGACTCTGCTGGGGAATATTGCTCAGAATCTCTGGTTTCCTTAGCGAGTCAATCCTAGCGCTTGTCTGTTTTTCTTTCATTGGGTGTTTACTTTGATGCAGTATGTTGCTGTATTTACTGTTGTATTATATTGCTATTTATTGTATTGCTGCTTTACTGTATTTTACTGTATTTATCGCATTTACTGCATTACATATCATTATTGTGCTGGATCGTGCTGTTGTTTTCTGTTTGGCGGGCGGGGTGTTCTGAGAGATAAGCTCACTACCAAGGCTTGAGTACACCCATAGGTATTAGAGTGGATAGTCATGACGCTTGCGTGGTGGTGACCACGTATTGTTGTTCATGAGACCCACAACCAGACGAGGTTTTATCAGGAGCTTTCTGCTACTGCATGTTATGCAGGCCAGTGGTTATTCTCTTGAGGGACTGTCGACTCTGGTGACCATTCCCGAGGACTCAGTTGCGGCACTCCTCCCGAGATGTGACAGTGGCAGACCACATTCCGTGGCAAACCCATTGCACATTCTCGATCCGAGGACCCAATGCTGGGAACTTGCTATAGGACATCCCTTTTTGAAAGAGAATCAGCGGAGGCACTCCTCGATTGGCGATAGTACTGTACCCTGAGGGATGAATGTACTATTGCTTCTCGACCTCAGTGCCAGAAGCTGAGGACCTTTTTGTTTTGGAGAATCAGTTGAGGCCTCCTCGATTGATGATGACGCCAAACCAGAAATGGTGAACGTATCATCATTTCTCGACCTGAGAGCTCGGGATACTGAACATCCTAGTACCCACATGTGAGAAGGGCGGGTTGTTTACAGGTTTGCAGGTAACCATGACCTCCTACATACCTGGTTTTCTATCATCATTGCACAAAAAGGAAGTTTCATCCTATTGTATGCAGATGGTTCTTATCTATGGTTCTATATTAGTCTCAGAGCTACACTGACACCGTTCACAGTTCAGCACAGACACCTGATTACCTGATCACATTGCCCTTTGCATTGCATTATCATATCCTAACATACATGTTTATTCATTTCCAGGTGCATATATTACCCTTGATTCCAGTCATCAGGTCCCTGCAAAGATGAACACTAAAGAGAGGAAGAATATCATCAGCTATAAGTTCCTTACGCCTACTTTGGGCCCTATTGTTATGCTGAAGGGAATGGCGAGCCCTGCAGTACGAGAAGCTTTTGAATAGAAATATGGGTGGATTTTATCTATGGTCCGTAATGTCAGTGATTATGAAGCCAGAGGTCTCCATACGTTGATGCAGTTCTATGATCCGCCTCTGAGGTGTTTTGTATTTCCAGACTATGTGTTGGTTCCTACCCTGGAGGAGTATTCCAACATGTTGGGGATTGCTATCAAGGAGGAGCCCCCTTTCTTTGGATCAGTGGGGGATCTTGACTTTGGAAAGGTGGCTAGTGCTCTTTATTTGAGCAAATCAGAGTTAAGCGACAATGTCTCCAACAAAGGAAAGATTCGTGGTTACAAGCTGGAATATCTGATTAAGAAGGCCCGGGAAGCAGCTAAAGGCGAGAATTGGCTTGTTTTTAATGCTTTGCTAGCCCTTTGCATATACGGCATAGTGTTGTTTCCCAACGAGCCGGATTTCATTGATACGGACGCTATACGAATATTCCTGATGAAGAACCCGGTGCCAACGCTACTGGGAGATCTTCACTACTCATTGTACAACCGAAACGAAAAGAAAAGAGGAGGGATAATTCGTTGTTGTGCACCTTTGTTCTATAAGTGGTTTGCAGGCCGTTTACCACAATCAGGGGCTTTTGTGGATTCCAAAGATTCTCTAGAGTGGAAACAGCGTTTAATGGGATTGGTGGCCAAGGACATCGTATGGGTAGATCATGGGCTGATTGGCAAGAATATTATCCACAGCTGTGGTAAGTTCCCTAACGTTCCACTGATAGGAAGAATGGGTGGGATTAACTACAATCCTTCTTTGGCCATTCGACAATTTGGATATGCCCTGACAGGTCTGCCTATTAAGAGAGATGTAGAGGAGTCCCTCTATTTTCATACATCAGATGGGTGGGAAACAGCACAAAGAGCCTCTGAAAGTTGGGTCAGCATACTGAAGAAAGGGAAGGTTGCTCTAGGCAAACCCAACAATCGGGCTTATCCAGCATATGAAGAGTGGGTGAAGAAAAGAGTTGAAGATTTTCTCTTGCCTTTTGGTAAGGCGCCCCTTTTGTATCCGGAGAATGAGAAAGCAAGAAGCACTGCTACTGTGGAAGAAGTTGACGAGTTGCAAGCCTTGGTGAAAAAGCTCCAAGGAGAGAATTCCGAGTTGAGTAGCCGTCTTCAGAATGCTCTACATGCCAACAAAGAGCTGGAGCGGAAAGCCCAAGATGCTGAACAAATCCTAACTGCAAAAGAAAAAGACTTTGCTGGAAGAGCCCAACATTTCCGGAAGATTAGTAAAGGTGCTGATGATGCTACTCAAGCCCACAAGCAAACCAAACAGGCGTTAGCACAGACCAAAGAAAAGTTAACAAAGTTTCAGCACGCTTGGGACGAAGTTAGGATAGAGAATGCTGAATTACAGGAACAGTTGCAGATTAAGGACGAAGAGCTTGAAAAGGCGCATGAGCAGAGGAGGAAGTATCGGGAAAGCCTCGGTAAGAGTCAAGAACAGCTAGAAGAAGCTAGAGGTGAGCTGAGGAATACCAAGAAAGAGCTTGAAGAAGTCATGATAGAAAGGGAGATACTCAAGACGCAAGCTGGCATAAAGAGACACAAAGGAGTGTGTGATGACGAGGCTCTGATGCTGCATATGGGTTCTTTAACTGAAGCTCTTGAGAAAAGGGATGTCTTGATCAAAGAGATGATTGAAAAGCCGAATCACCAGCGTACCCGTATACTTTTTGAGGAGATCAAATACTCAAGTGATAAGCTGAAGGATGTGGAATTGTCAGACTGATGTTCTTTTCCTTATATTTTGTTGTTAATGGTTACCATCAGGCTTGTTGATGGATCCATTTTTCCTTGTATTGCATTTGCGGTTGAACCTTTCTTAAATGTACTTGAATACTTTGTTGAATGAGTACGAGCAGTTTTATTCAGAATTACTCTTTATCAGATATTTGTACACAAGCACATGACCACGATACGTCTCTTTATATCACGATTTCTGGTCTTCAGATTTCTGTGGTTTGGATTGGAATCAGGGTATAAAAGCACCTCGGAAATGACAAACATGGCATTGCATATCATTTTGCATTTTTTGTTACTTGCTTTTCAGGTACTCGTTGCAGGGACTCTAACCTTTATTTGGTTTCAGGCAGTATAGCGGAGAGTCATATTCACCGATATTCGACGCGAAGGAATCAAGTAAGAATCATGGATCAAGTGCAAAGTGATTTGGCTGAAATGAGGGCGCGTATGGACCAGTTCATGACCCTCATGACTGGCATGGCGCAAAATCAGGAGAGATTGAGACTTCTGGTCGAGCGTCCAGACAATGGGCCCGAAGGTGATCAGCATGACAATTCACAGGGACATGGCATTCCACCTCCCGGTGGCAACCCTCCTCCTGGTGGTAACAATCGGGGTAATGGAAATGGTAGGCATGCTGGTGTTACTCTTGAAGATACTCTGGAAGACCAATTTACTCTGCTGGATGCTGATGTGGGTAATCAAGGGGATCGAAGGTATGATGAGTTAGCAGAGAAGATCAGGGCCATAGAATGCAAGAACTCTATGGGTATTGATGTTACCAGCTTGGGGCTGGTCTCAGGAGTCAGAATTCCCCCTAAATTGAAGCCTCCCACTTTTGATAAGTATCACGGCAATTCGTGTCCCCAAACGCATCTTCAAGCTTACTTTGGGAAGATTTCAGCCCATACGGATGACGAGAAGCTATGGATGCACTATTTTCAGGACAGTCTGGCTGGGGCGTCCTTGACCTGGTATATGAAGTTGAATAGAGCTGCTGTGAAGAGTTGGAAAGATCTGGCAGAAGCGTTCTTGAAGCAATACCAATACAATATCGACATGGCGCCCAATCGCACCCAATTGCAGGGATTGTCCCAGAATGCCAAGGAGAGTTTCAAAGAATATGCACAGAGGTGGAGGGAAATGGCTGCCCAGGTTCAACCTCCCTTGTCAGACAGAGAAATGGCAGATATGTTCATGGGCACCTTGCAAGGGGCCTATCTTGATAGATTAGCTGCTTGTCCGTCAACTGGATTTGCTGATATTGTGATTGCGGGAGAAAGAATAGAAAGTCTGTTAAAGCTTGGAAAGATCCAGGATGTGAGTGGGGCTGGCTCTTCGGGGACGAAGAAACCGTTTGCTAGTAACCAGAAAAGAAGAGAAGGTGATACGAATGCTGTGTTTAGAGGACGAGGCAGAGGGCGTTCTCAAGCTTATTATCAGGTAGATGCTGTAACAATCCCTACACCGTCTGTTCAGAAACAACAATCCCAACAACAAGTTCAACAGCAACAACCTTTTTTCCAGCAAAGGTCTAGACAGAGGGATCGTAAGATGGATCCTCTCCCTATGACTTATGCCGCGCTGTTGCCCCGGCTACTCGAGTTAAAGTTGGTATAACTCCGTACTATGAAAGCTCCGGTTGCTGGAAACCTGCCACCTAACTTCGATGCTAATGCTCGTTGTGAGTTCCACTCAGGTGCTCAGGGGCACTCCATTGAAAAATGCTGGGCTTTCCATCATAAAGTACAAGATTTGATTGATGCTAAAGCCATCAATTTCTCTCCCGCTCCTAATATTACTCAGCATCCCATGCCTGATCATAGTGCAGCCAATGTATATGCTATTGAAGATGGGAGGAGATTGAATTTGGTGTTAGACGTTCATCAAGTGAAAACTTCTTTGTTGGTTGTAAAAGATCGTTTATTGAAGGGACAGGTGTTCCCGGGTTGTAATCAAGATTGCTCTGAGTGTATGAATCAGGAGAACGGCTGTGATAAGTTGAAGATGGGTTTACAGAATCTGATCGATGAAGGATGTCTACAGTTCGACAGAGTCGTGAAAGACACTGATGAGATATCAACCGTGACCATCTATTACACCCCCGCTGAGATTCAAATGCCGGCCAATGCAGTTCCCGTGGTGAGTGTTGCGCCAGAAGGGCCCAGTCCTGTCACTATCACGGTGCCAGGACCAATTCCGTTCACATCTACGAAAGCTATCCCATGGCACTATGGGGCAGATGTATATTACGAAGGTAAAAAGCAGGAAGTTGAGTCATCAGTCAGCCCAAATATTGATAACGTAGGGGGTGTAGGGGGCTTTACAAGGAGTGGAAGGTTGTTCGCTCCCCAAACCTTGAGAAGTGATAAGGAGGTAGAAGCTGCAGCAAAGGCTAAGGGTAAACAGGTGGTTGAAAGTGCGCCTACACCTGAAGCAGAGACAAAGATTACTTTTGATAAGGAAATGGAAGAATTTATGAAGATAATCAAGAAAAGCGATTATAAGATTGTGGACCAACTGAATCAGACCCCTTCAAAGATTTCAATCTTGTCACTATTGATGTGCTCTGAGGCGCACCGGCAGGCGTTGTTGAAAGTGTTGAAGAGTGCATACGTGCCACAAGAAATTACTGTTAATCAGCTCGAGGGCGTAATCTCCAATGTTAATGTTAGCCATGGCTTGGGCTTTACAAGTAGAGATTTGACTGTTGAAGGAAGAAACCATAATAAGGCTTTGCATATCACGATGGAGTGTAAGGGCGCAGTGTTATCTCATGTACTGGTAGACACTGGTTCATCACTCAATGTCTTGCCCAAGAAGGCATTAATGAAGCTGGAAGTTGACGGTTTGATCTTAAGGCCTAGTGAATTGGTGGTCAGAGCATTCGATGGAACTAGACGATCTGTGTTTGGTGAGGTGGAATTGCCCGTACAAATTGGACCACAGGTATTCAAATCCACGTTCCATGTAATGGACATACAACCTGCATATAGCTGCCTATTGGGACGCCCTTGGATTCACGGAGCCGGGGCTGTTACTTCTACTCTACATCAAAAGCTGAAGTATGAGTTTGAAGGGCAGGTTGTGACAGTGTGTGGGGAAGAAGACATCTTTGTGAGTCACTTGTCCACGTTCAAGTACATTGAAATGGATGGGGAAATTCATGAGATGCTGTGTCAATCATTTGAAGCAGTCAATATTGACGATGCACCTGAGTCTTCTTCTGTACCAGTTGGGGCTGGTACCTCCATTTCATCTTACAAACAAGCTGTCGAAGTCGTCAGGGCAGGCAACGCCCAAGGTTGGGGCAGGTTGATAGAGACCCCAATGAAGGAAGACAAATTTGGTATTGGTTATCATCCCTCTACAACTTCAGATGCGGGGAGCAGGGGACCCATTACTTTCAATAGTGGGGGAATTATCTACACGGACCAGTCATGTGCAGCCACAGAGGATAGTGTTGACAGTGATTGTGACCTGGACAACTGGGTACGCCCTCATGTTCCGGGACAACAAGTGCAGAACTGGTTCGTTGAAGAAGTCATCCGGGTTACTCTTCAGACAGAGTAATTTTTCTTTGTTTTTTCTAACCATAATGCATGTCAAAATCTTGCGCTCTGCCCAAGGCGTGTAGATTCATTTGTAGGGCCACCATGGTTGCATTTGCAATGTTTAATCATTAATAAAGGACGTTTTGCAATCAAATTTTGTTCTCTGTCTTTCAGTTTTTATTTTTGCACAAAAAATAAAATGGCAATGTTTCATTTTCTTTTGTTTTTCTTAAAAATAAATTCTAAAATAAGGCATGAACCCGTTCATGCAGACTTGATCCTCCGGATACCACTGATAACGATTTTGATATGGCCATGTATGACTTTGACAATCCGATTTACCAAGCCGAAGAAGGGGATGAGAAAGATTGTGAACTTTCTGAAGAACTGGCCAGATTGTTGAAACAAGAGGAAAGGGTCATCCAGCCTCATCAGGAGACTGTAGAAATCATCAATATTGGTACCAAGGACGCCAAGAAAGAGATCAGGATTGGTGCCAGCTTGCAAGCAGATGTGAAGCAAACTTTGACGGAAATGTTGCGCGAGTATGTTGACATCTTCGCCTGGTCGTATCAAGACATGCCGGGGTTGGATACGGATATTGTCGTGCACAGGCTACCATTGAGAGAAGAATGTCCGCCAGTCAAGCAGAAACTTCGTCGGACTCACCCCGACATGGCTTTAAAGATTAAGGAGGAAGTCCAGAAGCAGTGGGATGCTGGTTTTCTTGCTGTGACAAAGTATCCTCCATGGGTAGCCAACATCGTGCCAGTACCGAAGAAAGATGGAAAAGTGAGAATATGTGTGGATTATCGAGATCTTAATAAAGCTAGCCCGAAAGATGATTTTCCACTACCTCATATTGATGTGCTGGTCGATAATACAGCTCAGTTTTCAGTGTTCTCATTTATGGACGGTTTCTCCGGGTACAACCAGATCAAGATGGCACCTGAAGATATGGAGAAGACCACGTTCATTACTCCGTGGGGTACATATTATTATAAAGTAATGCCTTTTGGATTGAAAAACGCAGGGGCAACGTACCAGCAGGCGATGGTGACATTGTTTCATGACTTGATTCATAAGGAGATCGAATGTTATGTAGATGATATGATTGCCAAGTCGAGAACAGAAGAGGAACATCTGATTAACCTGAAAAAGCTGTTTGAAAGGTTGAGAAAGTTCCGTCTGAGATTAAATCCAAACAAGTGCACGTTTGGGGTGCGTTCTGGAAAGTTACTGGGTTTCATTGTGAGCGAAAGAGGAATCGAGGTTGATCCTGCCAAGGTGAAAGCAATACAAGAAATGCCTGAACCGAGAACAGAAAAACAGGTTCGTGGTTTCTTGGGTAGATTGAACTACATTGCAAGGTTCATATCTCACCTAACAGCCACGTGTGAGCCAATATTTAAATTGTTAAGGAAAGATCAAACGGTTAGGTGGAATGACGATTGCCAATTGGCATTCGATAAGATAAAAGAATACTTGCAGGAACCTCCGATTCTAATGCCTCCAGTTGAAGGGAGACCGCTGATAATGTATCTGACAGTGCTTGAAGGTTCCATGGGTTGTGTTCTCGGTCAACATGACGAGACAGGTAGGAAGGAGCATGCTATTTACTACCTGAGCAAAAAGTTCAATGATTGTGAGTCCCGATACTCAATGCTTGAAAAGACATGCTGTGCGCTTGCATGGGCCGCTAAGCGATTGAGGCAATATATGGTTAGGCACACGACTTTGTTGATTTCAAAAATGGATCCTATCAAGTACATTTTCGAGAAACCAGCATTGACAGGCAGAGTTGCACGGTGGCAAATGGTCTTGACAGAGTATGACATTCAGTACACTTCACAAAAGGCCATCAAAGGAAGTATCTTGTCCGACTATCTTGCGCAACAGCCGATTGATGATTACCAACCCATGAAATTTGACTTCCCTGATGAGGACATCATGATTGCGAGGAACCACTTCCGGAGGAGGGGCCAGACCCTGAATCCAAATGGAGTCTGATGTTTGATGGGGCTGTCAATATGAATGGGTGCGGAGTTGGAGCAGTTCTTATCACGCCGGAAGGTGTTCATATGCCTTTCACTGCCCGAATAACTTTCGGATGCACCAACAATGAAGCAGAGTACGAAGCTTGTATAATGGGGATCGAGGAGGCGGTTAATCTACGGATTAAGACCCTTGATATATTCGGTGATTCAGCTTTGGTAATCAATCAAGTGAAAGGGAGTTGGTACACGCACCAAGCAAATCTAGTGCCGTATAGAGATTATACAAGGAGACTGCTGACATTTTTCACAACAGTGAAACTGTACCATATTCCTCGGGATGAGAATAGGTTCGCTGATGCCTTGGCCACTTTGTCTTCCATGATCAAAGTGCAAGGATGGAACCATGTACTTAAGATTGAGGTATCCCGCCTTGACAGACCAGCATTTGTGTTTGCGGTTGATGCAGCGTCTGATGACAAGCCATGGTTTCATGACATTAAGTGTTTCTTGAAAAGTCAAGAGTACCCGTCCGGGGCATCGTCCAAAGACAGAAAGACGTTGAGAAGGTTAGCTGGTAGTTTCTTCTTGAAAAAAGATGGCGTGATGTATAAAAGAAATTTTGACACGGTCCTGCTTAGATGTGTGGATAGACATGAAGCAGACTTGTTGATGATTGAAGTGCACGAAGGCTCTTTCGGTACCCATGCCGGAGGACATGCAATGGCTAAAAAGTTGTTAAGGTCGTGATATTATTGGTTGACTATGGAGTCGGATTGTTGCAAATATGCCCGCAAATGCCATAAATGCCAGATCTATGCAGATAAAGTGCATGTACCTCCAAATTCGTTGAGTATCATGTCGTCGCCTTGGCCGTTTGCCATGTGGGGCATTGATATGATTGGAAAGATTGAGCCTACAGCTTCTAACGGTCATCGTTTCATCTTGGTGGCGATTGATTATTTCACCAAATGGGTTGAAGCTGCATCCTATGCCAATGTTACAAAACAAGTGGTAGCTCGTTTCTTAAAACGGGATATCATTTGCCGATATGGAGTTCCCGAAAGAATCATTACTGATAATGGTTCTAATTTGAATAATAAGATGATGGCTGAGTTATGCCGGGACTTCAAAATCGAACATCACAATTCTTCTCCGTACCGCCCAAAGATGAATGGCTCGGTCGAAGCGGCCAACAAAAATATCAAGAAGATTGTACAGAAGATGGTTGTCACGTACAAAGATTGGCATGAGATGTTACCATTTGCTTTGCATGGGTATCGAACGTCGGTACGCACGTCCACTGGGGCAACCCCATTCTCACTTGTATATGGTATGGAGGCAGTGCTACCGATTGAAGTAGAGATTCCGTCCCTCAGAGTCATGATGGATGTTAAGCTAGATGAAGCTGAATGGGTACGAGCCAGATTTGATCAGCTGAGCCTTATTGAGGAAAAGCGATTGGCGGCTGTATGTCATGGGCAACTATATCAGCGCAGAATGAAGCAGGCATTTGACCAAAAGGTGCGTCCTCGGGTTTACAAAGTCGGAGATGTGGTACTCAAAAGGATCCTTCCTCCCAATACAGATCACAGGGGCAAGTGGACTCCTAACTATGAAGGTCCATTCGTGGTTAAAAAGGTCTTTTCGGGCGGAGCTTTATTGCTTACAACCATGGATGGCGAAGACTTTTCATCCCCTGTCAACTCGGACGTAGTCAAAAAATACTTCGCATGAATAGACCCGCTGGTTAATAAAAATAAAAAAATCCAGGCAAAAAAGGGCATCCCGGCGAACCAAAAACAGAATAAGGTTCGGGCAAAAATTAGGGATATAATTGAAAAAAGATTTGTACACCCGGTAAGTTGAAAACCCGAAAGGGCAACTTAGGCAAAAAAGGGTATCCTGGTGGATCGAAAACCTGAAAGGGCGGTTCACACAAAAGTGGGATTTAAGCGAATGACTATGGTCTGAGTTATCTATCCCCCATTACCGTTTGAACAACTGACGTTCTGAAGGATAGGAATCGGTCTGATCATTCCTCAGAAGGCAAGGTCGGGGAGTTTTGAAGACATACTGGTCATAACAGAATGGAAACTCAGTGGAATTCCGTTTTCACATTGCCATTAGGATAGTTTCTTTTCTCAATTTTCAGCGATCACCTCTTTCCAGGGATTGCTTCCAGATGTAATTGCCTATTCTGGGCTCTCAGTCAATAAATTGAATTTCAATAAAAAGCTTTCTATTTTTGTTTTATTGCTTTGTTTGCAAAAACGTCCTAATTTTTGATAAAACATTGCATTTGAAAACATGGCGGCCTTGCAATAACATGCGAAAAAAAACATTTGAAATTATCTTGAATGTTGAATATTCCCGGATGGTGGATTCTAGCCACGCAATATTCGGGGCATGTGGGCATATTCTTTTGTCGCAGGTAGCAGGTGCAGATGATTTTAAGCACAAGACCAGCAATAAATCACCCCACGCAAAAGACTGGGGCAATTATGGGTAAGGAGATCGGCGTTCATCGTTCGGTCGACGATTGTTCATAACGGGTCGATATCAGTGAATTAAGTTCAACTGGGTACCGTTGCATCTTATTAAGTCGATTCTCTTATTCAGTCCTTCCAACAGCTACAAGCTTTTCTATGTCGATAACGGTCACAGGTTCCCCAAAAGAGTGGTCTCGTCGACACCGAAACTGATGGTCATTATCCCCAGCGAAGTCACAAGAGTTTGAAGAGGCTAGATCTTCTGTAAAATCCTCTTATGACATCCTCTTCGGGGACGAATTGTTGTGTTGTCCAAGCATGAGGCATGTTTGTTTCCCCAGCATGAAGTGTTGATCATCCCCAGTAGAGTTTGAGGACAGTTGGTCTTCTATAAAATCCTCTCAAAAGGCATTCCCCAGCACGAGACGTTTTAAAGCAGTTTCCGCCAGCAGTGTTTGTTATAAACTCGTCATCCCTAACGGAATTGTCTAAAGGGAAGCTCGCCTAACATGGGGCATTGTGGTACTTATTCTAAGCTTGACAGTCATATTCTTCAGCAGAATACTGTGGATTTGCTTTGGGTTTCCCCAACAGATCTCTAAGGACTCTTTCCTAGCAAGTTGCAGTGGAATGTTCTAACCAGGATTTGCATATCCCTGGCAGAGTAGCCCTGATACCCAGCAAGATCGTATCTCTGGTCATGGTATCCCCACAGAGGTCAGCATCGAATCTTGTCAGCAACTCCCAGCTGAGTTGTTGTTCTTCCCGCAGAGGTTATCAGATCGACAGAATCTATTCCTCAACAAGGATGGTACAGCCTTTCCCCAGCCGGGTCATAAGGTGGATAACCCCTACAAAGGGTCTTGGTTTGGACAGATCCCCAAGCAGAGTTTTTATGACTTCTCTCCCCTAGAAAGACGCCATACAAAGAAATTCTCATCCCCAGCGGAATCGCTGTGACCAGAATTCATTCCCCCAACAGATGAAGTGATTCCTGGCAGATTTATTATTCTTCAAGTCCAATTTATTTTTGGCAAGCTTGACAATTCGAAGCAGACGGATTATTCATTCATTCTCCAGTGGAGAGGTTATCCTTTCAGGAGTCTCCAAAGTCAAATCATTGGTCTTTGTTCCTCAGCAAAGTCGGCAGAGATGTCTGACACGGATGCAGAGTGTAATCCAGTATTGGAATTTTGCGAAAGTCCACCCGTAGTGTGGCAAGCCAGTAGTCGTCTGGCATTGTTAAAAGACGTTAGCAAAGTCCAACAGTGGATTGGCAAAAGTCCGTCTTCGGGTGGCAAAAGTCCAACAGTGGATTGGCAAAAGTCCGTCTTCGGGTGGCAAAAGTCCAACAGTGGATTGGCAAAAGTCCATCTAAGGGTGGCATATTCTAAAAGTCCAACAGTGGATTGGCAAAAGTCCATCTTCGGGTGGCAAAGCAGCTAAAAGTCCAACAGTGGATTGGCGAAAGGTCCATCTAAGGGTGGCATATTCCAAAAGTCCAACAGTGGATTGGCAAAAGTCCGTCTTCGGGTGGCAAAAGTCCAACAGTGGATTGGCAAAAGGTCCATCTAAGGGTGGCATATTCCAAAAGTCCAACAGTGGATTGGCAAAAGTCCGTCTTCGGGTGGCACGAAGCTGCAAAGTCCACCAGTAGTGTGGCAGGCCAGTAGTCGTCTGGAGTTGCATAAAAGACATTATTAAAGTCCACCAGCAGCGTGGCAAGCCAGTAGTCGTCTGGCGTCGTTCAAAAGACGTTATCAAAGTCCACCAGTAGCGTGGCAGGCCAGTAGTCGTCTGGAGTTGCATAAAAGACATTATTAAAGTCCACCAGCAGCGTGGCAAGCCAGTAGCCGTCTGGCGTCGTTCAAAAGGCAGATTTCTCCGACAATGTTTCATTAAAGATTCAATCCAGCAATGTCGGAGGGGTTCTTTCTCACCATCCAGAGCAAATTTTTGGTTATATTTGGTATTCAATCGCTATATACCTTGAAAGTCCGAAAGCAATTGCTTTCAGGCATTCAGGTCTACAGCGCTTGAATAGGGGCAGCTGTAATACCCCAAAATTTGCTCTCCCCTTTTGGTATCATAGCATGGCATTATCATTTATCATATCATATCCATCTCATTAGCATTGCATTGCATTTAACATAGAAAAATGAAACATGGCATCCTCCTTACCATCAGGGCATGTGATCAGGTGGAAGATGGACAATCAAGAGATCATTCAAAGCACAAAAAGGTCAGTCAAGTCGCCTCAAGGCAAGCCAAGAAGCCTTTCATGTCTCATACTATCTCAATTGATCATCCACAACCTCAAGGATAAGAGATACAATGGGAGGTTGAAGCATTACATCTTTCACTATGCAAGAGGTTCAAAAAACTGAAGAAAAACCCTCAAAAGAGATAGCTCATTGATCCAAAATCATCCTCAAATGGCATATATCATCATCCTTTAAGAGGGTACACAACATACTCTGAGGAATTTGAAATTGAAGACTGCACATTTTTCTCCTAGGAGGTGGGCACCAAAACTAGGGTTTCCCATTAAATCAGGGAATCTTTGTTTTTTTGGACAAAACTTGATGTCATGGTATTCTACATGTTCTTGAGTGTATGTATGTGGAAAATTGCATCTCAATTGGTTTTAGAAGTGGTTCAATTGGAAGAAAGATCAAGAATCAGAGAAATTAGGGCAAAGTCAAATAATCAGAGGAAAAAGTCAACTCTTGACTTTTTGAGCCCAAAATCATGAAATTCATGTTACATATGTCCAATGTACAAAATTTGGTCAAGAAATTCCAAAGGAATCATGAAAAAATCAAGATGTGGAAAGTTGCCATTTTTGGGTGAAGTAGGGTTACTAAAAAGAGCAAGTTTTGGCCATTTTGCATCAGAGTTTGAACCAAGGCCATTTAAAATTGAAGCACCAAATGAAAATTCCACCAGGCCACAACAAAAGGTCTTGCTTTAAGCTTCAAATCCATGTGTAGAACATCTCCATTGGATAAAAATTGAGGGAGATATGATTGATCAAAGTTTGGGCAAAGTAGGTTCAAAACTAGGTCATGACCAAGATTTGCAGGTCACGCGCGCAGTCATTTTAACAAACATGTGGTGGGCCAAATGTCCACTCATTTTTCTCATGGTTAAAGGCCTCAAATGAAAAACTTTTCAACATCAAAGTTGTTCCTTGTAGTGTCATCTTCAATACTCATGTTGGACAAAATTCCATTTGATCAAGTTATAGTGGAGATATATTGGTTCAAAGTCATGTTGATTGTGCTGAAATTTTGTGTGCCAGGTTGCCATGCCATGACTTGCTTGCCACGCCCCATAACCAGTTCCCAAACTTGTGTATTTTAAGTCATTTTGCAACTTATTCCAACCTCCTTTCACTTCAATTTTCACATCAGCATTGTGCTCCAATGTACTCTCTTTCAAATGAACCCATGAGCTCACCAAATCATTCACATTACATGGAATAATTCATCCTCAAATCACCCTATCTCTATTGTTCTCACTGTCACATAAAACCAAAAAAAAACAAGTGAAGGTTATTGTTGATTGTATCAGCTTGCCCATGTATTGCTCACTCTCCCAACAATTGCTTCATTTAGCCAAACATGTACCTCAGTCACCATATCACGTGCTATACATGATCATAAAAAGGGAAAGGAGTGGAAACTTGGATAACAAGTTTTGCTTGCTGCAGCTTCACATTTCACCTCCACCATAGTTTGTTATGAACCAGCCACACCATATCATGGCTCTCCCTAACTAACTTGACTCAGTTAGTTAGGGATGACTCACTCAAACCATTGTGACTCAGTTAACCTCACTCAGTTTAACCTTGGTTAACTCACACTATAAAACGAAATCTCACCTCACAACTTGATTTTCAGCCACATTCTCTCAAAAACACTTCAAATTCTTTCCACGTTCTCTGATTTTTCTCGCTCTCTGTACACGAATTTCATCATCATCTCCTACATTTCATCTCCATCTCCATCTTGATTCTACTTTGGAGATTAAGAACAAAAGTGAATAGGTTCAGTTAAGGAAGTTCAGGATCAAGAGAGTTGAAATTATGGTTGATTCTTTGCACGAATTCAAGCTCTCAAGCCTTTATTTGGCCAAGTGAAGCTCAAGGAAGAAGCATCTCCTTCTGGTATTCTTGTGCATTCCAAGTTTCATCATCATTCAGGTTTGAACTCTTGAAATTACCTTACACGATCTCTGTCTATTTTTACTTGTTTTTTTTGTGTTTTAAGCTTGCTAGAAGCTCTGCTCAAACCGGCTAGTTGATAGGCCTCTTAGAGGCTTAGTTGCAAAATCTAGGGCTTTATGTAATCTCCTCTGTTCTTGCTATGTGTGTGTGTTTTGTGGATTTCATAAGCACATTCATGATCTGCATGAGTTTAGCTTTCGATTGATGTATGTGTTATGCATTTCTGGAAAATTGTGAGGTTGCAGGTGGTGGTTTCTCGCCGGAGAAGGTGACCGGAGGTCCTTCTCCGGCCGGCAGCTTTGATGGTTAGGGTTTAATATGTTTTAATCCTGTCCGCTCGTTTTTCTTCATCGTGTGGTCCATAATGTGACAACACATAAAATTGGCACATGCGTTGCACATGTTTTGTTTTTAATCAGAGTAAGCATTGTGTGGTGTGGTGTATGATAGTGAGTATGTGCCCTCATGCGCGTGTGTTAGATTTGCTTACCTTGACCTTTGTGTTTGACTTGACTTAATCTGATGGTTGTGAATGATTTGACTTGGTTTGACTGAAAGAGCATGGTAGTTAGTGTGTTGTGCGCGTTATTGGACCTAATCAGATTGCTACCCACACCCCCATGTTTTCAAGCCCAATTAATTTGAACTGCATGATTGCTATGTTCACACCTCCCCTTCCCTTTGCATTCCATTTTTATTTTCATTCTTTTCTACACCTTTGATTTTTAATTTTTAAAAATACCAAATATCATCATAAAATTCCACAAAAATTCATGAGTATCACTAAAACATTTAGGAAATTTTCCATGATTTTATTTCTTGATTTTATGACCTTTTTACCCCTGGTCCATAATTTTGTTTGAATTTCCATTTAGATGCATTCTAAGCATGATACATGAATTTGTTTAATTTTGTTCTTGCTCATTACCAACTGTTTTGACATGATTCTTTTTGCATTGATTCACTAATACATTGAAGCATATTAGATGATTTTTGTTTGATTTTTTAGGTCACTTTATTACATGTTTTGATGCCTATATTTTCACCACTTTGCATGATGTTTCAATTTGACCTAATTGCTTTGTTTGAAGTCATTTTGCTCTGAATTTTTACATGCTATCTTGATGTATGATGCATTTCTGACCTAGGCATTCCAATAATATGCTGGCATAATTTTCATGAATCCATTTGGTCTTTGTTTGATGCATTACATTGGAAGTATAATACATGTCATGTCATTTTAACTTTAGTGCATGTTTGCATGAATTCTTTTGTGCATATTTGTATGAGCATTTGCATATTTGTATGAGTCATTCAAGTGATATTATAGGTCATTGTTGCACATTATAGGTCATCTTCACATGTTCATTTCAACTTGAACTTTGTGCATCCTAACATGTATTGTATGCACCTTCTTTTTGAATTTTCACCTCACTTCTTCTTCCATTATTTCTTGAATGTCTGGATGGTTGATTCATGGATACTTTTGAGATGTTCATAAACCTTTTTTCATTTAGTTTCAATTCTGGTTGTTGATGTACATGTTCCATTTATGCATGTCCTTTTCATTTCTTTCCATCTTTCATCTATCCCTTCTTCTTGTAACATGTTTAAATGCTAATGGGTGATGATTATTGCTTATTCACTTGCACTTGTATGATGATATTCACTTGTTATCCATATGATGCACATTCTGGTTGTGATATTAGGATTTGATTTTTCATCTTATTCTTTTGAATTTTAATGTTCATTAAGTGCTTTTTACTTCTTACACATGTTTACTGACCATGTAGGGGCGTTGGTAAGTTGCAATTGAGTGTGGATAAGGAATCCACATTCAACTTCTATCCTTTCTCTTTTACAATTCCATTTTATGTTTTGTTAAGCACTTATGTGCTTTCTTTTAATAACTCATCACTTTCCCTTTGTGAATTACAATTCATCTTCTACTTTAGAAGTGAATTGTTTAATTCATTCTTTCTTTAGACTTTAGGTTGAAACCTCACAAACTTTAGGATCACTCCCTTAACTAATCAATTAGGATTGAGTCTTAGTCCATATAGATTTTTACCTTTACCCTCTCTTGAGTCTTTCATCTTCTCATCTCAAAGAAAATTCAAAACATATAATAAAGGTAGGCATTTATTGCATTTAGGCCTTTCATATAAAGAAAAGATTATAAGGGGTCTTCTCTTGTAATCTTAGAATGTGTAGCATATAGCCCATCTTGGATCAATGTGTTAAATATTTGATCTTGTATGAGGGACTTAAATGCAATACTTGTTGAAGGTGCAAATAATAAAAAACTTCTTCATTTCTTAATCAACAAAAACACTTAATAAATACAAGTACGCTAGTGTGTTTGAACCTTGACAATTGGAACTAAGTGTGGGGGTCTTCTTCACTCTTAGTGTGCTTTCTTACCCATTCCATCTTGGAATGTGAGAATGTACACATTCCAATGACTAAGATTCAGATACACTGTCATATGCAAATAAATGGAAAAAACTTCTAAAAGACAAAAACAAACAATAACGTCTTTCCTTCGGGAATTCTTTTCTCATCTCATTCATTCTCAACGCACGAACGCGCTTCTACTCGTTTTCTTGCAAGATGGTAACGCACTCGGACCAGCGAGCCTGCAACACCTGAGCTAGAACGTAAGCCGTTCTCTAAAAAACACAATCCATCCCTAGTGAGGGGAACTACGTCGCTCTGATTCTCATGCTCCCGATGAGATACGTAGGCAGTGGGGTAGGGCCCATGCGAGCACTTCTTTCATTTTCCCTACATTTGTTTCCCGTTCCTTTTCTTTTCTTTCTCCTTTCTTTCTTTCAGTTCCTTTTCCAGTATCCTTTCTTTACACCCTTTGATCGAGACAAGCAAGCGTGGATCCCATCGGGTACGATGGACGCGTGGGGGTGCTAATACCTTCCCCGCGCGTAACCGACTCCCGAACCCAGTTCTCTTGGTCGTCAGACAATGCTTTTCCTTTCTCTCTGGTTTACGCGGTGTTCCCTTTCCCTCCCTTGGGGTAAATACACATTGCTGGCGACTCTGTTTGGTGCCACTTTCGCGTTTGTACTTGGATGAAAATCCCGGGAGCGACAGCTGGCGACTCTGCTGGGGAATATTGCTCAGAATCTCTGGTTTCCTTAGCGAGTCAATCCTAGCGCTTGTCTGTTTTTCTTTCATTGGGTGTTTACTTTGATGCAGTATGTTGCTGTATTTACTGTTGTATTATATTGCTATTTATTGTATTGCTGCTTTACTGTATTTTACTGTATTTATCGCATTTACTGCATTACATATCATTATTGTGCTGGATCGTGCTGTTGTTTTCTGTTTGGCGGGCGGGGTGTTCTGAGAGATAAGCTCACTACCAAGGCTTGAGTACACCCATAGGTATTAGAGTGGATAGTCATGACGCTTGCGTGGTGGTGACCACGTATTGTTGTTCATGAGACCCACAACCAGACGAGGTTTTATCAGGATCTTTCTGCTACTGCATGTTATGCAGGCCAGTGGTTATTCTCTTGAGGGACTGTCGACTCTGGTGACCATTCCCGAGGACTCAGTTGCGGCACTCCTCCCGAGATGTGACAGTGGCAGACCATATTCCGTGGCAAACCCATTGCACATTCTCGATCCGAGGACCCAATGCTGGGAACTTGCTATAGGACATCCCTTTTTGAAAGAGAATCAGTGGAGGCACTCCTCGATTGGCGATAGTACTGTACCCTGAGGGATGAATGTACTATTGCTTCTCGACCTCAGTGCCAGAAGCTGAGGACCTTTTTGTTTTGGAGAATCAGTTGAGGCCTCCTCGATTGATGATGACGCCAAACCAGAAATGGTGAACGTATCATCATTTCTCGACCTGAGAGCCCGGGATACTGAACATCCTAGTACCCACATGTGAGAAGGGCGGGTTGTTTACAGGTTTGCAGGTAACCATGACCTCCTACATACCTGGTTTTCTATCATCATTGCACAAAAAGGAAGTTTCATCCTATTGTATGCAGATGGTTCTTATCTATGGTTCTATATTAGTCTCAGAGCTACACTGACACCGTTCACAGTTCAGCACAGACACCTGATTACCTGATCACATTGCCCTTTGCATTGCATTATCATATCCTAACATACATGTTTATTCATTTCCAGGTGCATATATTACCCTTGATTCCAGTCATCAGGTCCCTGCAAAGATGAACACTAAAGAGAGGAAGAATATCATCAGCTATAAGTTCCTTACGCCTACTTTGGGCCCTATTGTTATGCTGAAGGGAATGGCGAGCCCTGCAGTACGAGAAGCTTTTGAATAGAAATATGGGTGGATTTTATCTATGGTCCGTAATGTCAGTGATTATGAAGCCAGAGGTCTCCATACGTTGATGCAGTTCTATGATCCGCCTCTGAGGTGTTTTGTATTTCCAGACTATGTGTTGGTTCCTACCCTGGAGGAGTATTCCAACATGTTGGGGATTGCTATCAAGGAGGAGCCCCCTTTCTTTGGATCAGTGGGGGATCTTGACTTTGGAAAGGTGGCTAGTGCTCTTTATTTGAGCAAATCAGAGTTAAGCGACAATGTCTCCAACAAAGGAAAGATTCGTGGTTACAAGCTGGAATATCTGATTAAGAAGGCCCGGGAAGCAGCTAAAGGCGAGAATTGGCTTGTTTTTAATGCTTTGCTAGCCCTTTGCATATACGGCATAGTGTTGTTTCCCAACGAGCCAGATTTCATTGATACGGACGCTATACGAATATTCCTGATGAAGAACCCGGTGCCAACGCTACTGGGAGATCTTCACTACTCGTTGTACAACCGAAACGAAAAGAAAAGAGGAGGGATAATTCGTTGTTGTGCACCTTTGTTCTATAAGTGGTTTGCAGGCCGTTTACCACAATCAGGGGCTTTTGTGGATTCCAAAGATTCTCTAGAGTGGAAACAGCGTTTAAAGGGATTGGTGGCCAAGGACATCGTATGGGTAGATTATGGGCTGATTGGCAAGAATATTATCCACAGCTGTGGTAAGTTCCCTAACGTTCCACTGATAGGAAGAATGGGTGGGATTAACTACAATCCTTCTTTGGCCATTCGACAATTTGGATATGCCCTGACAGGTCCGCCTATTAAGAGAGATGTGGAGGAGTCCCTCTATTTTCATACATCAGATGGGTGGGAAACAGCACAAAGAGCCTCTGAAAGTTGGGTCAGCATACTGAAGAAAGGGAAGGTTGCTCTAGGCAAACCCAACAATCGGGCTTATCCAGCATATGAAGAGTGGGTGAAGAAAAGAGTTGAAGATTTTCTCTTGCCTTTTGGTAAGGCGCCCCTTTTGTATCCGGAGAATGAGAAAGCAAGAAGCACTGCTACTGTGGAAGAAGTTGACGAGTTGCAAGCCTTGGTGAAAAAGCTCCAAGGAGAGAATTCCGAGTTGAGTAGCCGTCTTCAGAATGCTCTACATGCCAACAAAGAGCTGGAGCGGAAAGCCCAAGATGCTGAACAAATCCTAACTGCAAAAGAAAAAGACTTTGCTGGAAGAGCCCAACATTTCCGGAAGATTAGTAAAGGTGCTGATGATGCTACTCAAGCCCACAAGCAAACCAAACAGGCGTTAGCACAGACCAAAGAAAAGTTAACAAAGTTTCAGCACGCTTGGGACGAAGTTAGGATAGAGAATGCTGAATTACAGGAACAGTTGCAGATTAAGGACGAAGAGCTTGAAAAGGCGCATGAGCAGAGGAGGAAGTATCGGGAAAGCCTCGGTAAGAGTCAAGAACAGCTAGAAGAAGCTAGAGGTGAGCTGAGGAATACCAAGAAAGAGCTTGAAGAAGTCATGATAGAAAGGGAGATACTCAAGACGCAAGCTGGCATAAAGAGACACAAAGGAGTGTGTGATGACGAGGCTCTGATGCTGCATATGGGTTCTTTAACTGAAGCTCTTGAGAAAAGGGATGTCTTGATCAAAGAGATGATTGAAAAGCCGAATCACCAGCGTACCCGTATACTTTTTGAGGAGATCAAATACTCAAGTGATAAGCTGAAGGATGTGGAATTGTCAGACTGATGTTCTTTTCCTTATATTTTGTTGTTAATGGTTACCATCAGGCTTGTTGATGGATCCATTTTTCCTTGTATTGCATTTGCGGTTGAACCTTTCTTAAATGTACTTGAATACTTTGTTGAATGAGTACGAGCAGTTTTATTCAGAATTACTCTTTATCAGATATTTGTACACAAGCACATGACCACGATACGTCTCTTTATATCACGATTTCTGGATCTTCAGATTTCTGTGGTTTGGATTGGAATCAGGGTATAAAAGCACCTCGGAAATGACAAACATGGCATTGCATGGCATTGCATATCATTTTGCATTTTTTGTTACTTGCTTTTCAGGTACTCGTTGCAGGGACTCTAACCTTTATTTGGTTTCAGGCAGTATAGCGGAGAGTCATATTCACCGATATTCGACGCGAAGGAATCAAGTAAGAATCATGGATCAAGTGCAAAGTGATTTGGCTGAAATGAGGGCGCGTATGGACCAGTTCATGACCCTCATGACTGGCATGGCACAAAATCAGGAGAGATTGAGACTTCTGGTCGAGCGTCCAGACAATGGGCCCGAAGGTGATCAGCATGACAATTCACAGGGACATGGCATTCCACCTCCCGGTGGCAACCCTCCTCCTGGTGGTAACAATCGGGGTAATGGAAATGGTAGGCATGCTGGTGTTACTCTTGAAGATACTCTGGAAGACCAATTTACTCTGCTGGATGCTGATGTGGGTAATCAAGGGGATCGAAGGTATGATGAGTTAGCAGAGAAGATCAGGGCCATAGAATGCAAGAACTCTATGGGTATTGATGTTACCAGCTTGGGGCTGGTCTCAGGAGTCAGAATTCCCCCTAAATTCAAGCCTCCCACTTTTGATAAGTATCACGGCAATGCGTGTCCCCAAACGCATCTTCAAGCTTACTTTGGGAAGATTTCATCCCATACGGATGACGAGAAGCTATGGATGCACTATTTTCAGGACAGTCTGGCTGGGGCGTCCTTGACCTGGTATATGAAGTTGAATAGAGCTGCTGTGAAGAGTTGGAAAGATCTGGCAGAAGCGTTCTTGAAGCAATACCAATACAATATCGACATGGCGCCCAACCGCACCCAATTGCAGGGATTGTCCCAGAATGCCAAGGAGAGTTTCAAAGAATATGCACAGAGGTGGAGGGAAATGGCTGCCCAGGTTCAACCTCCCTTGTCAGACAGAGAAATGGCAGATATGTTCATGGGCACCTTGCAAGGGGCCTATCTTGATAGATTAGCTGCTTGTCCGTCAACTGGATTTGCTGATATTGTGATTGCGGGAGAAAGAATAGAAAGTCTGTTAAAGCTTGGAAAGATCCAGGATGTGAGTGGGGCTGGCTCTTCGGGGACGAAGAAACCGTTTGCTAGTAACCAGAAAAGAAGAGAAGGTGATACGAATGCTGTGTTTAGAGGACGAGGCAGAGGGCGTTCTCAAGCTTATTATCAGGTAGATGCTGTAACAATCCCCACACCGTCTGTTCAGAAACAACAATCCCAACAACAAGTTCAACAGCAACAACCTTTTTTCCAGCAAAGGTCTAGACAGAGGGATCGTAAGATGGATCCTCTCCCTATGACTTATGCCGCGCTGTTGCCCCGGCTACTCGAGTTAAAGTTGGTAGAACTCCGTACTATGAAAGCTCCGGTTGCTGGAAACCTGCCACCTAACTTCGATGCTAATGCTCGTTGTGAGTTCCACTCAGGTGCTCAGGGGCACTCCATTGAAAAATGTTGGGCTTTCCATCATAAAGTACAAGATTTGATTGATGCTAAAGCCATCAATTTCTCTCCCGCTCCTAATATTACTCAGCATCCCATGCCTGATCATAGTGCAGCCAATGTATATGCTATTGAAGATGGGAGGATATTGAATTTGGTGTTAGACGTTCATCAAGTGAAAACTTCTTTGTTGGTTGTAAAAGATCGTTTATTGAAGGGACAGGTGTTCCCGGGTTGTAATCAAGATTGCTCTGAGTGTATGAATCAGGAGAACGGCTGTGATAAGTTGAAGATGGGTTTACAGAATCTGATCGATGAAGGATGTCTACAGTTCGACAGAGTCGTGAAAGACACTGATGAGATATCAACCGTGACCATCTATTACACCCCCGCTGAGATTCAAATGCCGGCCAATGCAGTTCCCGTGGCGAGTGTTGCGCCAGAAGGGCCCAGTCCTGTCACTATCACGGTGCCAGGACCAATTCCGTTCACATCTACGAAAGCTATCCCATGGCACTATGGGGCAGATGTATATTACGAAGGTAAAAAGCAGGAAGTTGAGTCATCAGTCAGCCCAAATATTGATAACGTAGGGGGTGTAGGGGGCTTTACAAGGAGTGGAAGGTTGTTCGCTCCCCAAACCTTGAGAAGTGATAAGGAGGTAGAAGCTGCAGCAAAGGCTAAGGGTAAACAGGTGGTTGAAAGTGCGCCTACACCTGAAGCAGAGACAAAGATTACTTTTGATAAGGAAATGGAAGAATTTATGAAGATAATCAAGAAAAGCGATTATAAGATTGTGGACCAACTGAATCAGACCCCTTCAAAGATTTCAATCTTGTCACTATTGATGTGCTCTGAGGCGCACCGGCAGGCGTTGTTGAAAGTGTTGAAGAGTGCATACGTGCCACAAGAAATTACTGTTAATCAGCTCGAGGGCGTAATCTCCAATGTTAATGTTAGCCATGGCTTGGGCTTTACAAGTAGAGATTTGACTGTTGAAGGAAGAAACCATAATAAGGCTTTGCATATCACGATGGAGTGTAAGGGCGCAGTGTTATCTCATGTACTGGTAGACACTGGTTCATCACTCAATGTCTTGCCCAAGAAGGCATTAATGAAGCTGGAAGTTGACGGTTTGATCTTAAGGCCTAGTGAATTGGTGGTCAGAGCATTCGATGGAACTAGACGATCTGTGTTTGGTGAGGTGGAATTGCCCGTACAAATTGGACCACAGGTATTCAAATCCACGTTCCATGTAATGGACATACAACCTGCATATAGCTGCCTATTGGGACGCCCTTGGATTCACGGAGCCGGGGCTGTTACTTCTACTCTACATCAAAAGCTGAAGTATGAGTTTGAAGGGCAGGTTGTGACAGTGTGTGGGGAAGAAGACATCTTTGTGAGTCACTTGTCCACGTTCAAGTACATTGAAATGGATGGGGAAATTCATGAGATGCTGTGTCAATCATTTGAAGCAGTCAATATTGACGATGCACCTGAGTCTTCTTCTGTACCAGTTGGGGCTGGTACCTCCATTTCATCTTACAAACAAGCTGTCGAAGTCGTCAGGGCAGGCAACGCCCAAGGTTGGGGCAGGTTGATAGAGACCCCAATGAAGGAAGACAAATTTGGTATTGGTTATCATCCCTCTACAACTTCAGATGCGGGGAGCAGGGGACCCATTACTTTCAATAGTGGGGGAATTATCTACACGGACCAGTCTTGTGCAGCCACAGAGGATAGTGTTGACAGTGATTGTGACCTGGACAACTGGGTACACCCTCATGTTCCGGGACAACAAGTGCAGAACTGGTTCGTTGAAGAAGTCATCCGGGTTACTCTTCAGACAGAGTAATTTTTCTTTGTTTTTTCTAACCATAATGCATGTCAAAATCTTGCGCTCTGCCCAAGGCATGTAGATTCATTTGTAGGGCCACCATGGTTGCATTTGCAATGTTTAATCATTAATAAAGGACGTTTTGCAATCAAATTTTGTTCTCTGTCTTTCAGTTTTTATTTTTGCACAAAAAATAAAATGGCAATGTTTCATTTTCTTTTGTTTTGCTTAAAAATAAATTCTAAAATAAGGCATGAACCCGTTCATGCAGACTTGATCCTCCGGATACCACTGATAACGATTTTGATATGGCCATGTATGACTTTGACAATCCGATTTACCAAGCCGAAGAAGGGGATGAGAAAGATTGTGAACTTTCTGAAGAACTGGCCAGATTGTTGAAACAAGAGGAAAGGGTCATCCAGCCTCATCAGGAGACTGTAGAAATCATCAATATTGGTACCAAGGACGCCAAGAAAGAGATCAGGATTGGTGCCAGCTTGCAAGCAGATGTGAAGCAAACTTTGACGTAAATGTTGCGCGAGTATGTTGACATCTTCGCCTGGTCGTATCAAGACATGCCGGGGTTGGATACGGATATTGTCGTGCACAGGCTACCATTGAGAGAAGAATGTCCGCCAGTCAAGCAGAAACTTCGTCGGACTCACCCCGACATGGCTTTAAAGATTAAGGAGGAAGTCCAGAAGCAATGGGATGCTGGTTTTCTTGCTGTGACAAAGTATCCTCCATGGGTAGCCAACATCGTGCCAGTACCGAAGAAAGATGGAAAAGTGAGAATGTGTGTGGATTATCGAGATCTTAATAAAGCTAGCCCGAAAGATGATTTTCCACTACCTCATATTGATGTGCTGGTCGATAATACAGCTCAGTTTTCAGTGTTCTCATTTATGGACGGTTTCTCCGGGTACAACCAGATCAAGATGGCACCTGAAGATATGGAGAAGACCACGTTCATTACTCCGTGGGGTACATATTGTTATAAAGTAATGCCTTTTGGATTGAAAAACGCAGGGGCAACGTACCAGCGGGCGATGGTGACATTGTTTCATGACTTGATTCATAAGGAGATCGAATGTTATGTAGATGATATGATTGCCAAGTCGAGAACAGAAGAGGAACATCTGATTAACCTGAAAAAGCTGTTTGAAAGGTTGAGAAAGTTCCGTCTGAGATTAAATCCAAACAAGTGCACGTTTGGGGTGCGTTCTGGAAAGTTACTGGGTTTCATTGTGAGCGAAAGAGGAATCGAGGTTGATCCTGCCAAGGTGAAAGCAATACAAGAAATGCCTGAACCGAGAACAGAAAAAGAGGTTCGTGGTTTCTTGGGTAGATTGAACTACATTGCAAGGTTCATATCTCACCTAACAGCCACGTGTGAGCCAATATTTAAATTGTTAAGGAAAGATCAAACGGTTAGGTGGAATGACGATTGCCAATTGGCATTCGATAAGATAAAAGAATACTTGCAGGAACCTCCGATTCTAATGCCTCCAGTTGAAGGGAGACCGCTGATAATGTATCTGACAGTGCTTGAAGGTTCCATGGGTTGTGTTCTCGGTCAACATGACGAGACAGGTAGGAAGGAGCATGCTATTTACTACCTGAGCAAAAAGTTCAATGATTGTGAGTCCCGATACTCAATGCTTGAAAAGACATGCTGTGCGCTTGCATGGGCCGCTAAGCGATTGAGGCAATATATGGTTAGGCACACGACTTTGTTGATTTCAAAAATGGATCCTATCAAGTACATTTTCGAGAAACCAGCATTGACAGGCAGAGTTGCACGGTGGCAAATGGTCTTGACAGAGTATGACATTCAGTACACTTCACAAAAGGCCATCAAAGGAAGTATCTTGTCCGACTATCTTGCGCAACAGCCGATTGATGATTACCAACCCATGAAATTTGACTTCCCTGATGAGGACATCATGATTGCGAGGAACCACTTCCGGAGGAGGGGCCAGACCCTGAATCCAAATGGAGTCTGATGTTTGATGGGGCTGTCAATATGAATGGGTGCGGAGTTGGAGCAGTTCTTATCACGCCGGAAGGTGTTCATATGCCTTTCACTGCCCGAATAACTTTCGGATGCACCAACAATGAAGCAGAGTACGAAGCTTGTATAATGGGGATCGAGGAGGCGGTTAATCTACGGATTAAGACCCTTGATATATTCGGTGATTCAGCTTTGGTAATCAATCAAGTGAAAGGGAGTTGGTACACGCACCAAGCAAATCTAGTGCCGTATAGAGATTATACAAGGAGACTGCTGACATTTTTCACAACAGTGAAACTGTACCATATTCCTCGGGATGAGAATAGGTTCGCTGATGCCTTGGCCACTTTGTCTTCCATGATCAAAGTGCAAGGATGGAACCATGTACTTAAGATTGAGGTATCCCGCCTTGACAGACCAGCATTTGTGTTTGCGGTTGATGCAGCGTCTGATGACAAGCCATGGTTTCCTGACATTAAGTGTTTCTTGAAAAGTCAAGAGTACCCGTCCGGGGCATCGTCCAAAGACAGAAAGACGTTGAGAAGGTTAGCTGGTAGTTTCTTCTTGAACAAAGATGGCGTGCTGTATAAAAGAAATTTTGACACGGTCCTGCTTAGATGTGTGGATAGACATGAAGCAGACTTGTTGATGATTGAAGTGCACGAAGGCTCTTTCGGTACCCATGCCGGAGGACATGCAATGGCTAAAAAGTTGTTAAGGTCGTGATATTATTGGTTGACTATGGAGTCGGATTGTTGCAAATATGCCCGCAAATGCCATAAATGCCAGATCTATGCAGATAAAGTGCATGTACCTCCAAATCCGTTGAGTATCATGTCGTCGCCTTGGCCGTTTGCCATGTGGGGCATTGATATGATTGGAAAGATTGAGCCTACAGCTTCTAACGGTCATCGTTTCATCTTGGTGGAGATTGATTATTTCACCAAATGGGTTGAAGCTGCATCCTATGCCAATGTTACAAAACAAGTGGTAGCTCGTTTCTTAAAACGGGATATCATTTGCCGATATGGAGTTCCCGAAAGAATCATTACTGATAATGGTTCTAATTTGAATAATAAGATGATGGCTGAGTTATGCCGGGACTTCAAAATCGAACATCACAATTCTTCTCCGTACCGCCCAAAGATGAATGGCTCGGTCGAAGCGGCCAACAAAAATATCAAGAAGATTGTACAGAAGATGGTTGTCACGTACAAAGATTGGCATGAGATGTTACCATTTGCTTTGCATGGGTATCGAACGTCGGTACGCACGTCCACTGGGGCAACCCCATTCTCACTTGTATATGGTATGGAGGCAGTGCTACCGATTGAAGTAGAGATTCCGTCCCTCAGAGTCATGATGGATGTTAAGCTAGATGAAGCTGAATGGGTACGAGCCAGATTTGATCAGCTGAGCCTTATTGAGGAAAAGCGATTGGCGGCTGTATGTCATGGGCAACTATATCAGCGCAGAATGAAGCAGGCATTTGACCAAAAGGTGCGTCCTCGGGTTTACAAAGTCGGAGATGTGGTACTCAAAAGGATCCTTCCTCCCAATACAGATCACAGGGGCAAGTGGACTCCTAACTATGAAGGTCCATTCGTGGTTAAAAAGGTCTTTTCGGGCGGAGCTTTATTGCTTACAACCATGGATGGCGAAGACTTTTCATCCCCTGTCAACTCGGACGTAGTCAAAAAATACTTCGCATGAATAGACCCGCTGGATAATAAAAATAAAAAAATCCAGGCAAAAAAGGGCATCCCGGCGAACCAAAAACAGAATAAGGTTCGGGCAAAAATTAGGGATATAATTGAAAAAAGATTTGTACAGCCGGTAAGTTGAAAACCCGAAAGGGAACTTAGGCAAAAAAGGGTATCCTGGTGGATCGAAAACCTGAAAGGGCGGTTCACACAAAAGAGGGATTTAAGCGAATGACTATGGTCTGAGTTATCTATCCCCCATTACCGTTTGAACAACTGACGTTCTGAAGGATAGGAATCGGTCTGATCATTCCTCAGAAGGCAAGGTCGGGGAGTTTTGAAGACATACTGGTCATAACAGAATGGAAACTCAGTGGAATTCCGTTTTCACATTGCCATTAGGATAGTTTCTTTTCTCAATTTTCAGCGATCACCTCTTTCCAGGGATTGCTTCCAGATGTAATTGCCTATTCTGGGCTCTCAGTCAATAAATTGAATTTCAATAAAAAGCTTTCTATTTTTGTTTTATTGCTTTGTTTGCAAAAATGTCCTAATTTTTGATAAAACATTGCATTTGAAAACATGGCGGCCTTGCAATAACATGCGAAAAAAAAACATTTGAAATTATCTTGAATGTTGAATATTCCCGGATGGTGGATTCTAGCCACGCAATATTCGGGGCATGTGGGCATATTCTTTTGTCGCAGGTAGCAGGTGCAGATGATTTTAAGCACAAGACCAGCAATAAATCACCCCACGCAAAAGACTGGGGCAATTATGGGTAAGGAGATCGGCGTTCATCGTTCGGTCGACGATTGTTCATAACGGGTCGATATCAGTGAATTAAGTTCAACTGGGTACCGTTGCATCTTATTAAGTCGATTCTCTTATTCAGTCCTTCCAACAGCTACAAGCTTTTCTATGTCGATAACGGTCACAGGTTCCCCAAAAGAGTGGTCTCGTCGACACCGAAACTGATGGTCATTATCCCCAGCGAAGTCACAAGAGTTTGAAGAGGCTAGATCTTCTGTAAAATCCTCTTATGACATCCTCTTCGGGGACGAATTGTTGTGTTGTCCAAGCATGGGGCATGTTTGTTTCCCCAGCATGAAGTGTTGATCATCCCCAGTAGAGTTTGAGGACAGTTGGTCTTCTATAAAATCCTCTCAAAAGGCATTCCCCAGCACGAGACGTTTTAAAGCAGTTTCCGCCAGCAGAGTTTGTTATAAACTCGTCATCCCTAACAGAATTGTCTAAAGGGAAACTCGCCTAACATGGGGCATTGTGGTACTTATTCTAAGCTTGACAGTCATATTCTTCAGCAGAATACTGTGGATTTGCTTTGGGTTTCCCCAACAGATCTCTAAGGACTCTTTCCTAGCAAGTTGCAGTGGAATGTTCTAACCAGGATTTGCATATCCCTGGCAGAGTAGCCCTGATACCCAGCAAGATCGTATCTCTGGTCATGGTATCCCCACAGAGGTCAGCATCGAATCTTGTCAGCAACTCCCAGCTGAGTTGTTGTTCTTCCCGCAGAGGTTATCAGATCGACAGAATCTATTCCTCAACAAGGATGGTACAGCCTTTCCCTAGCCGGGTCATAAGGTGGATAACCCCTACAAAGGGTCTTGGTTTGGACAGATCCCCAAGCAGAGTTTTTATGACTTCTCTCCCCTAGAAAGACGCCATACAAAGAAATTCTCATCCCCAGCGGAATCGCTGTGACCAGAATTTATTCCCCCAACAGATGAAGTGATTCCTGGCAGATTTATTATTCTTCAAGTCCAATTTATTTTTGGCAAGCTTGACAATTCGAAGCAGACGGATTATTCATTCATTCTCCAGTGGAGAGGTTATCCTTTCAGGAGTCTTCAAAGTCAAATCATTGGTCTTTGTTCCTCAGCAAAGTCGGCAGAGATGTCTGACACGGATGCAGAGTGTAATCCAGTATTGGAATTTTGCGAAAGTCCACCCGTAGTGTGGCAAGCCAGTAGTCGTCTGGCATTGTTAAAAGACGTTAGCAAAGTCCAACAGTGGATTGGCAAAAGTCCGTCTTCGGGTGGCAAAAGTCCAACAGTGGATTGGCAAAAGTCTGTCTTCGGGTGGCAAAAGTCCAACAGTGTATTGGCAAAAGTCCATCTAAGGGTGGAATATTCTAAAAGTCCAACAGTGGATTGGCAAAAGTCCATCTTCGGGTGGCAAAGCAGCTAAAAGTCCAACAGTGGATTGGCGAAAGGTCCATCTAAGGGTGGCATATTCCAAAAGTCCAACAGTGGATTGGCAAAAGTCCGTCTTCGGGTGGCAAAAGTCCAACAGTGGATTGGCGAAAGGTCCATCTAAGGGTGGCATATTCCAAAAGTCCAACAGTGGATTGGCAAAAGTCCGTCTTCGGGTGGCACGAAGCTGCAAAGTCCACCAGTAGTGTGGCAGGCCAGTAGTCGTCTGGAGTTGCATAAAAGACATTATTAAAGTCCACCAGCAGCGTGGCAAGCCAGTAGTCGTCTGGCGTCGTTCAAAAGACGTTATCAAAGTCCACCAGTAGCGTGGCAGGCCAGTAGTCGTCTGGAGTTGCATAAAAGACATTATTAAAGTCCACCAGCAGCGTGGCAAGCCAGTAGCCGTCTGGCGTCGTTCAAAAGGCAGATTTCTCCGACAATGTTTCATTAAAGATTCAATCCAGCAATGTCGGAGGGCTTCTTTCTCACCATCCAGAGCAAATTTTTGGTTATATTTGGTATTCAATCGCTATATACCTTGAAAGTCCGAAAGCAATTGCTTTCAGGCATTCAGGTCTACAGCGCTTGAATAGGGGCAGCTGTAATACCCCAAAATTTGCTCTCCCCTTTTGGTATCATAGCATGGCATTATCATTTATCATATCATATCCATCTCATTAGCATTGCATTGCATTTAACATAGAAAAATGAAACATGGCATCCTCCTTACCATCAGGGCATGTGATCAGGTGGAAGATGGACAATCAAGAGATCATTCAAAGCACAAAAAGGTCAGTCAAGTCGCCTCAAGGCAAGCCAAGAAGCCTTTCATGTCTCATACTATCTCAATTGATCATCCACAACCTCAAGGATAAGAGATACAATGGGAGGTTGAAGCATTACATCTTTCACTATGCAAGAGGTTCAAAAAACTGAAGAAAAACCCTCAAAAGAGATAGCTCATTGATCCAAAATCATCCTCAAATGGCATATATCATTATCCTTTAAGAGGGTACACAACATACTCTGAGGAATTTGAAATTGAAGACTGCACATTTTTCTCCTAGGAGGTGGGCACCAAAACTAGGGTTTCCCATTAAATCAGGGAATCTTTGTTTTTTTGGACAAAACTTGATGTCATGGTATTCTACATGTTCTTGAGTGTATGTATGTGGAAAATTGCATCTCAATTGGTTTTAGAAGTGGTTCAATTGGAAGAAAGATCAAGAATCAGAGAAATTAGGGCAAAGTCAAATAATCAGAGGAAAAAGTCAACTCTTGACTTTTTGAGCCCAAAATCATGAAATTCATGTTACATATGTCCAATGTACAAAATTTGGTCAAGAAATTCCAAAGGAATCATGAAAAAATCAAGATGTGGAAAGTTGCCATTTTTGGGTGAAGTAGGGTTACTAAAAAGAGCAAGTTTTGGCCATTTTGCATCAGAGTTTGAACCAAGGCCATTTAAAATTGAAGCACCAAATGAAAATTCCACCAGGCCACAACAAAAGGTCTTGCTTTAAGCTTCAAATCCATGTGTAGAACATCTCCATTGGATAAAAATTGAGGGAGATATGATTGATCAAAGTTTGGGCAAAGTAGGTTCAAAACTAGGTCATGACCAAGATTTGCAGGTCACGCGCGCAGTCATTTTAACAAACATGTGGTGGGCCAAATGTCCACTCATTTTTCTCATGGTTAAAGGCCTCAAATGAAAAACTTTTCAACATCAAAGTTGTTCCTTGTAGTGTCATCTTCAATACTCATGTTGGACAAAATTCCATTTGATCAAGTTATAGTGGAGATATATTGGTTCAAAGTCATGTTGATTGTGCTGAAATTTTGTGTGCCAGGTTGCCATGCCATGACTTGCTTGCCACGCCCCATAACCAGTTCCCAAACTTGTGTATTTTAAGTCATTTTGCAACTTATTCCAACCTCCTTTCACTTCAATTTTCACATCAGCATTGTGCTCCAATGTACTCTCTTTCAAATGAACCCATGAGCTCACCAAATCATTCACATTACATGGAATAATTCATCCTCAAATCACCCTATCTCTATTGTTCTCACTGTCACATAAAACCAAAAAAAAACAAGTGAAGGTTATTGTTGATTGTATCAGCTTGCCCATGTATTGCTCACTCTCCCAACAATTGCTTCATTTAGCCAAACATGTACCTCAGTCACCATATCACGTGCTATACATGATCATAAAAAGGGAAAGGAGTGGAAACTTGGATAACAAGTTTTGCTTGCTGCAGCTTCACATTTCACCTCCACCATAGTTTGTTATGAACCAGCCACACCATATCATGGCTCTCCCTAACTAACTTGACTCAGTTAGTTAGGGATGACTCACTCAAACCATTGTGACTCAGTTAACCTCACTCAGTTTAACCTTGGTTAACTCACACTATAAAACAAAATCTCACCTCACAACTTGATTTTCAGCCACATTCTCTCAAAAACACTTCAAATTCTTTCCACATTCTCTGATTTTTCTCGCTCTCTATACACGAATTTCATCATCATCTCCTACATTTCATCTCCATCTCCATCTTGATTCTACTTTGGAGATTAAGAACAAAAGTGCATAGGTTCAGTTAAGGAAGTTCAGGATCAAGAGAGTTGAAATTCTGGTTGATTCTTTGCACGAATTCAAGCTCTCAAGCCTTTATTTGGCCAAGTGAAGCTCAAGGAAGAAGCATCTCCTTCTGGTATTCTTGTGCATTCCAAGTTTCATCATCATTCAGGTTTGAACTCTTGAAATTACCTTACACGATCTCTGTCTATTTTTACTTGTTTTTTTTGTGTTTTAAGCTTGCTAGAAGCTCTGCTCAAACCGGCTAGTTGATAGGCCTCTTAGAGGCTTAGTTGCAAAATCTAGGGCTTTATGTAATCTCCTCTGTTCTTGCTATGTGTGTGTGTTTTGTGGATTTCATAAGCACATTCATGATCTGCATGAGTTTAGCTTTCGATTGATGTATGTGTTATGCATTTCTGGAAAATTGTGAGGTTGCAGGTGGTGGTTTCTCGCCGGAGAAGGTGACCGGAGGTCCTTCTCCGGCCGGCAGCTTTGATGGTTAGGGTTTAATATGTTTTAATCCTGTCCGCTCGTTTTTCTTCATCGCGTGGTCCATAATGTGACAACACATAAAATTGGCACATGCGTTGCACATGTTTTGTTTTTAATCAGAGTAAGCATTGTGTGGTGTGGTGTATGATAGTGAGTATGTGCCCTCATGCGCGTGTGTTAGATTTACTTACCTTGACCTTTGTGTTTGACTTGACTTAATCTGATGGTTGTGAATGATTTGACTTGGTTTGACTGAAAGAGCATGGTAGTTAGTGTGTTGTGCGCGTTATTGGACCTAATCAGATTGCTACCCACACCCCCATGTTTTCAAGCCCAATTAATTTGAACTGCATGATTGCTATGTTCACACCTCCCCTTCCCTTTGCATTCCATTTTTATTTTCATTCTTTTCTACACCTTTGATTTTTAATTTTTAAAAATACCAAATATCATCATAAAATTCCACAAAAATTCATGAGTATCACTAAAACATTTAGGAAATTTTCCATGATTTTATTTCTTAATTTTATGACCTTTTTACCCCTGGTCCATAATTTTCTTTGAATTTCCATTTAGATGCATTCTAAGCATGATACATGAATTTGTTTAATTTTGTTCTTGCTCATTACCAACTGTTTTGACATGATTCTTTTTGCATTGATTCACTAATACATTGAAGCATGTTAGATGATTTTTGTTTGATTTTTTAGGTCACTTTATTACATGTTTTGATGCCTATATTTGCACCACTTTGCATGATGTTTCAATTTGACCTAATTGCTTTGTTTGAAGTCATTTTGCTCTGAATTTTTACATGCTATCTTGATGTATGATGCATTTCTGACCTAGGCATTCCAATAATATGCTGGCATAATTTTCATGAATCCATTTGGTCTTTGTTTGATGCATTACATTGGAAGTATAATACATGTCATGTCATTTTAACTTTAGTGCATGTTTGCATGAATTCTTTTGTGCATATTTGTATGAGCATTTGCATATTTGTATGAGTCATTCAAGTGATATTATAGGTCATTGTTGCACATTATAGGTCATCTTCACATGTTCATTTCAACTTGAACTTTGTGCATCCTAACATGTATTGTATGCACCTTCTTTTTGAATTTTCACCTCACTTCTTCTTCCATTATTTCTTGAATGTCTGGATGGTTGATTCATGGATACTTTTGAGATGTTCATAAACCTTTTTTCATTTAGTTTCAATTCTGGTTGTTGATGTACATGTTCCATTTATGCATGTCCTTTTCATTTCTTTCCATCTTTCATCTATCCCTTCTTCTTGTAACATGTTTAAATGCTAATGGGTGATGATTATTGCTTATTCACTTGCACTTGTATGATGATATTCACTTGTTATCCATATGATGCACATTCTGGTTGTGATATTAGGATTTGATTTTTCATCTTATTCTTTTGAATTTTAATGTTCATTAAGTGCTTTTTACTTCTTACACATGTTTACTGACCATGTAGGGGCGTTGGTAAGTTGCAATTGAGTGTGGATAAGGAATCCACATTCAACTTCTATCCTTTCTCTTTTACAATTCCATTTTATGTTTTGTTAAGCACTTATGTGCTTTCTTTTAATAACTCATCACTTTCCCTTTGTGAATTACAATTCATCTTCTACTTTAGAAGTGAATTGTTTAATTCATTCTTTCTTTAGACTTTAGGTTGAAACCTCACAAACTTTAGGATCACTCCCTTAACTAATCAATTAGGATTGAGTCTTAGTCCATATAGATTTTTACCTTTACCCTCTCTTGAGTCTTTCATCTTCTCATCTCAAAGAAAATTCAAAACATATAATAAAGGTAGGCATTTATTGCATTTAGGCCTTTCATATAAAGAAAAGATTATAAGGGGTCTTCTCTTGTAATCTTAGAATGTGTAGCATATAGCCCATCTTGGATCAATGTGTTAAATATTTGATCTTGTATGAGGGACTTAAATGCAATACTTGTTGAAGGTGCAAATAATAAAAAACTTCTTCATTTCTTAATCAACAAAAACACTTAATAAATACAAGTACGCTAGTGTGTTTGAACCTTGACAATTGGAACTAAGTGTGGGGGTCTTCTTCACTCTTAGTGTGCTTTCTTACCCATTCCATCTTGGAATGTGAGAATGTACACATTCCAATGACTAAGATTCAGATACACTGTCATATGCAAATAAATGGAAAAAACTTCTAAAAGACAAAAACAAACAATAACGTCTTTCCTTCGGGAATTCTTTTCTCATCTCATTCATTCTCAACGCACGAACGCGCTTCTACTCGTTTTCTTGCAAGATGGTAACGCACTCGGACCAGCGAGCCTGCAACACCTGAGCTAGAACGTAAGCCGTTCTCTAAAAAACACAATCCATCCCTAGTGAGGGGAACTACGTCGCTCTGATTCTCATGCTCCCGATGAGATACGTAGGCAGTGGGGTAGGGCCCATGCGAGCACTTCTTTCATTTTCCCTACATTTGTTTCCCGTTCCTTTTCTTTTCTTTCTCCTTTCTTTCTTTCAGTTCCTTTTCCAGTATCCTTTCTTTACACCCTTTGATCGAGACAAGCAAGCGTGGATCCCATCGGGTACGATGGACGCGTGGGGGTGCTAATACCTTCCCCGCGCGTAACCGACTCCCGAACCCAGTTCTCTTGGTCGTCAGACCATGCTTTTCCTTTCTCTCTGGTTTACGCGGTGTTCCCTTTCCCTCCCTTGGGATAAATACACATTGCTGGCGACTCTGTTTGGTGCCACTTTCGCGTTTGTACTTGGATGAAAATCCCGGGAGCGACAGCTGGCGACTCTGCTGGGGAATATTGCTCAGAATCTCTGGTTTCCTTAGCGAGTCAATCCTAGCGCTTGTCTGTTTTTCTTTCATTGGGTGTTTACTTTGATGCAGTATGTTGCTGTATTTACTGTTGTATTATATTGCTATTTATTGTATTGCTGCTTTACTGTATTTTACTGTATTTATCGCATTTACTGCATTACATATCATTATTGTGCTGGATCGTGCTGTTGTTTTCTGTTTGGCGGGCGGGGTGTTCTGAGAGATAAGCTCACTACCAAGGCTTGAGTACACCCATAGGTATTAGAGTGGATAGTCATGACGCTTGCGTGGTGGTGACCACGTATTGTTGTTCATGAGACCCACAACCAGACGAGGTTTTATCAGGAGCTTTCTGCTACTGCATGTTATGCAGGCCAGTGGTTATTCTCTTGAGGGACTGTCGACTCTGGTGACCATTCCCGAGGACTCAGAAATGATTTGATGCTTTAGACACACTCAAATGATCCCTTAGAAGCTTTTAGGATGATTGGAATTGACTGGTACCTGCAAAAACACAAACAGTCCCTTTCTTGCAAAAGGGGTTAAAAGTGACCAAAATAGCAACTCTCTCAAATGGTGTTCTAGATGAGGGGAACCATTTGGGACAGTTCAAGGATGATATTTGGAGTGTGTTTGAGGTTTTATCCGGTTTGGAAAGTGACTGAATCAAGACATGGCTTGAAAAATGCAAACAAAACCTATTTTGAGGTTTTGAGAGGTGACTTTGTGATTTTGTGATTACAGGTCACTTGTGATAGTTTGCACAGCTTACATATGATATATATGAGGTGTGTGTGTGATTGATTGTGATGAAAAAGCTCTCAAGCTCAAAAACTCAAAGTTTCCTTGCTAAAGAAGGCATTTTTGCCAAGAGAAAGAGGTTTTGAGGAAATCATCTATTTGATGGCTTTGGTGTACTCAAACTGATCACAATTGAGCTTTATTTATAGTAGAGCAAATTTGTTTTGGGATCCACAGTGAATGGCAACTGCAGCAGGTGTTTGTTCAATGTTGGCCAATGGAAATCCAAGTCTCCTCTAGCCATTGACTAGAGGTTAGGGCACAGGGTTGTGGTTCCATTGGTCTTGGATAAGTCTTGACTGAATTCAGTTGCAAATGGTTCAGTCCATGCCACCTTGATACTTCCATTGAATTCTCCAATCCAAAATTGGAGTCTTGTCCCTATTTTGGCCATTCTAGGTTCAACATGATATTTCTTGTTCCAATGACTTTGGAGGCTTGGCTCAGTGGTTGTCCCCTTTAGATTCAATCCTCAGAGGTGTCCAAGTGGATAGGTACATTTGGATTTGGCTGATTTTGGCAAATCGAGCAAAAATGCAAATTCTGCCTTGCCTTGGCAGATTTCAGCAAGGCAACTTTCCAATGTCATATCTCATGACTCAAATTGAATTTGGTAATGTTCTTGGTCATTTTGGAAAGCCCTTACATGATACAACAACTGTTTGAACATATTTGGTTTTGATCTCTTTTGAATCCAAGTGAAAAATCCCCCTACATTTGGCAAAAAGTAGGGTAAAATCCGACTTAGTGAAATTTTCACTAAGTGTTGGAACAAAGTGACTTTTCTTGATTTTGATCACTCCATAACTCAAAATCCACAATGAATTGGAATTAGGTCTAGTTGAAGTTTTTGTAGAGGGCAATGAGATCTACAAATCAATCCTTGGATGGGAGAAAATGGCTTTGTGGTTTAGGAGTTATGACCCTCCAAAGTTGGTACCCTAGCCACTTTATTTTTAACTTAGAAAATTTTCTAAGTTTTTTATGGTTACCCCTTTTACAAGTTACCCAACTTTTCTTGATTTTTCTTGATGAATGATGATTCAAATCATTCATTAACATCATTTTAGGGTTAAAAATCCATTTTGGTGAAAAAACTCAAAAAGTCAAAGTTGACTTTTGTGCACAGTTGACTTTTTATCAGATGAATTCCAAACTGTGCAATTCTTCAGGAAATCATGTCCTTGACCTAAATCAAACTTTATGGACATGTTCCATGGTGTCATAGGGTATATTGATGCATGTCCTAGGGTTTGGGAGTATGTCCTGGTCAAAAGTCAAAGTTACAGTTGACTTTTTCCTTAAAACCCTAACTGTGGTGCAGATGAAATTGAGACTTGTTGCTCAAGCTTCTTGGATTAATCCATTGTTGCAAATGGATCAATATAGTTCATTAGATACCCTCAAACCCTCTCTTGAGGTCTTGGCTCATAATTTGCCCTAAAAGTCAACTTAGGGGTGAATTAGGTCAAGAAACCCTAATTCCTGATTTTTGATGAATGCATCCCCTGAGGCAAAATTGACTTGATGATTGGGTCCATGAGGTTCCATGGAGTATATTAGGTTAGGTTTTGGATCATTGGCTTGTGCCCAGATGAACAATTTCCATCTGGAGGCCCTGGTCGACCAAAACCCTAATTTGGTGACACTGTCGATCTTGAGACTTAATCCACCTAGAAGGGAGCAGCCTTGTGCTTAACCCTTGAAGTGGGAGTCCTTTTGATCCATTGTGGATGTTTGAGAGGTTAGACAAGTTGAAGATCATGTCATTCCTTGATTGATCCTTTGTCTAAGCACTCAGAGAGGGCTTGAAACCCTAATTTTGATTGTAGTGAATGCTCACCCATCTTTGGGGAGACTGATGGAGTATGATGGTTCCTCCATATTGTGATGATGATTTTCACAATGATGGGAAATCTTAGTGGTCAAAATTTGGGGTATGACAGATGCCCCTATTTAATCTTCTTGGACACGAAGGTGTGAATGACGAAGGTATTCGGGCATTCGGGGTGCAAGAGGAATAAATATCGGAATACCCGAAATTTTGATGGTGGTTATGAATGGTAGCTTACGCATTCATCTTCTTTTAGCTAAGCAATGATGCTTAGAAAAGGTAAACTTCCCCTCGATCCTGGTCTTCAGCCAAGGAACTGGTCTCAGTTTCTAAAATAAACTTCCCCTCGATCCTGGTTTCCTACCAAGGAACTGGTCTTAGTTTCTGATGTAAACTTCCCCTCGATCCTAGTTTCCTACACAGGAACTAGTCTTAGTTTCTGATGTAAACTTCCCCTCGATCCTGGTTTCCTACCAAGGAACTGGTCTCAGTTTCTTTTGTCAATGAACTTTCTTGACAAGGGACGCTATTCGTAGCGGCTTTCCTTCAAACTTCTCGCCGAATTTTCCTGGGGAGATGCCATTTGAGTGGAAAAAGTTTCGATGTCAGACTTGCTGGGGAACCCAGTCGTCTGAGTTGTAGAGGTGTACAAACTTCTCTGTTGGAGATGCCATTTGTTGACTCTACTTGGGGAATGCGAGTCCCTTGAGAGACTGCATTCGCTTGGGGTCTTTACATCATACTTTTCTCGGAGATCTTCTCAGAGAAATGCCATATGATGTGATCCAATTTTGAGGCGCCGATGACCTTTTAATCAGTGGGTTTTTCGAAGAAAAACTGCCGTACTGCCGGATCTCCGATTTAGGAGGCTTTCTCTCGGGATTTTCTTTAATTCGGGAAAACAAGGATATCATCTTCAATGGCGAAGAGTGATGTTAACTGAGGGCTCTCTGGTCTTTCAGAGGTTCAAGTTATCAAAGTGGTCGAGGACCCCACTTCAATCCAGAAGTAAAACTGGAGGAGAGAGATTGTTCAGACGTAACACTTCCTGACGAGGAAAGGGCTGACAACTCGACTGAGATGACTTTTATCACTAAGGGACAAGGCCGACTAGAGTGATAGCGATGCAATATGAAATGTGAATGTAAATCAATAATGCATGATGTATGTATGTTTATGCTGACAAAACTGACGCGACATACAAACTGACAGGTGAACACGACTGGATACTCGCCCATCGCAGGGCGAAGAAGTATCGTTGGTTCAGAATAGCAATTCCGCCTTGCTTAGGAGAGATAGTCCCTGCGGGGAATACCGTTGATCGGGCTTAGGAGATAAGAACTCGGATGAGGCATGTCAGACGAAACAAGTTCTCTGACACAGTCGATCCCTTCATTCAGGCGTACTGGGTTAGAAGGAGTACTTTGATTCTGCACTTTGAGGTTCGATTACTTCTGGAGAAGTGACCGATGTTCTTCTGATGTTCAACAGTCAAAATAAATTGCCGTCTTTATTTTAAGAGCAGAAAAAGTTTTAACAAGTAAATTCATTTTTGTTTTATTTCAAGAATCGCTAACCATGTTAAAATGTCGTTTTGTAAAGCTAAAACAAATAAGAATTACAAACAAAAGCACAAGGGCTCAAATTTTATTGATAAGACGGAGATCAGCCAAGCGCGTGATTCCAAAGAAAAATTACAAAGTTAGAAAATGGTAATTTACAGGGAAAAGGGCTACGTTGAAACATACCGACCACTATCCTTCTACCAACTTTGAACTCGGGCATCTTGAGCTTCTGTCGAAGATGACCTTGACTGGAGTTTTCCGACGGATGATGTAACTGCTGCTGAGGGACTTGCCACTATTGAACATAGTTACTTGCCATTATCCCTAATTTTTTCCTGGATTGTACTGTGATGTTTCCAATCCATCGGGATGATTTTTTTTTATTTTGTCTCTAACTTTTGCCTGGACCGCCCTTTCGGGTTTTCAATCCACCGAGACGTGTTTTTTTTTTAGTTTAGGCGAAGTATTTCTTGACTACATCAACATTTGTGGGGTAGGAAAATTCCTCTCCATCCATGGTTGCAAGTCTCAAGGCACCGCCTGAGAAAGCTTTCTTGACCACATAAGGGCCGTCATAATTCGGAGTCCATTTACCCCGAGAATCAGTGAGAAATGATTGAATCTTCTTGAGCACGAGGTCTCCTTTCCTGAAGACACGAGGTCTGACCTTTTTGTCGAATGCCTTCTTCATTCTCTGTTGATACAGCCGACCATGGCATAGTGCCGTGATTCGTTTCTCTTCGATCAGGTTTAATTCACCGTGTCGGCTTTGACACCATTCAGCTTCGGTGAGCTTAGCTTCCATAAGTACTCGGATTGATGGGATCTCTACTTCTATGGGGAGCACTGCTTCCATGCCATATACTAGATAGAAAGGGGTAGCCCCTGTTGAAGTGCGGATAGATGTGCGATAACCGTGAAGAGCAAAGGGTAGCATCTCGTGCCAATCTTTGTAGGTTACAACCATCTTCTGAACAATCCTCTTGATGTTCTTGTTAGCCGCTTCTACCGCCCCGTTCATCTTGGGTCGGTAGGGAGATGAGTTATGGTGTTCGATCTTGAACTTAGCACACAACTCTTTCAACATCTTGTTGTTCAAGTTAGATCCATTATCAGTAATGATCTAGCTTTGAACACCATAACGGCAGATGATATTGTTTTTGATAAATCGGACCACCACTTGTCGGGTTACATTAGCGTATGATGCTGCTTCGACCCACTTGGTGAAGTAGTCAATGGCTACTAGGATGAACCGATGTCCGTTTGAAGCCTTAGGCTCAATCATGCCAATCATATCGATTCCCCATATGGAAAATGGCCATGGGGAAGAGAGAACTTTGAGATGAGTTGGCGGTACATGAATTTTGTCGGAGTATATCTGACACTTGTGACACCTCCTCATGTACTTATAGCAGTCGGATTCCATGGTCAACCAGTAGTACCCTGCTCTCAGAATTTTTCTCGCCATTGTGTGTCCGTTGGCATGAGTGCCAAAGGATCCTTCATGAATTTCTTTCATAAGCATGTCTGCTTCTGGTCTGTCTAAGCATCGGAGCAAGACCATGTCAAAATTCCTCTTATAGAGAGTGTCACCGCTCAGGAAGAAGCTTCCAGCCAATTTTCTGAGGGTTTTTCTGTCTTTTCTGAGTGCCCCAGATGGGTACTCTTGTTTCTGAAGAAAGCATTTGATATCGTGATACCAAGGTTTATCGTCAATGACTGCTTCAATCGTGAAGATGTAAGCGGGCCGTTCAAGGCGCATTATGTCGATCTTAGGTAGGTCATTCCATTGACCTACACTAATCATGGAAGAGATGATGGCTAATACATCAGCCATGTGATTCTCCTCACGAGGGATGTGATGAAACTCGACTCTGTTAAAGAAGGGTAACAACCTTCTTGCATAGTCTTTGTAAGGAATCAGTCCTGATTGGTATGTGTTCCAATCTCCTTTTATCTGATTGATAACCAGAGCTGAATCGCCATATACGTCCAAGTTTTTGATCCTTAAATCAATTGCTTCTTCGAGACCCATGATACAAGCTTCGTATTCGGCCTTGTTGTTCGTACATTTGAACGTAAGTCTGGCGGTGAAAGGAATGTGGGTACCCTGAGGGGTAACAATTATTGCCCCAATTCCGTTTCCATAATGATTAACTGCTCCATCAAAGATTAGTCCCCATTGGGAACCTGGTTCTGGCCCTTCACTAGGTAACGGTTCATCGCAATCTTTCATTTTTAGATACATGACATCTTCATCTGGGAAGTTAAACCCGATTGATTCCTGATCGTCAATCGGTTGATGAGCCAAATGATCGTCTAAAATACTTCCTTTAACGGATTTCTGAGCGTGGTACTCTATGTCATATTCTGATAACAGCATCTGCCAACGGGCAATTCTTCCCGTGAGAGCAGGTTTTTCAAATACGTACTTGATTGGATCCATTTTGGAGATTAACCAAGTAGTATGACGAATCATGTATTGGCGAAGACGTTTGGCTGCCCAAGCCAAAGCGCAATAAGTTTTCTCAAGCATAGTGTACCGAGTTTCGCAATCGGTGAATTTCTTGCTCAAATAGTAGATGGCAGACTCTTTCCGTTTGGTTTTGTCCTGTTGGCCAAGTACACATCCCATTGAGTCCTTTAGGACTGTGAGGTAAATGATCAGTGGTCTTCCTTCCACTGGAGGTGATAGAATCGGAGGATTCAACAGATATTCCTTAATACTGTTGAAGGCAGTTTGGCAGTCCTCTGACCAAACGCAATCCTGGTTCTTTTTCAGTAATTTGAAAATCGGCGCACACGTGGCGGTCATAAGGAATATGAACCTGGAGATGTAGTTCAAACGTCCCAGGAATCCTCTGACTTGTTTTTCAGTTTTCGGAGAAGGCATTTCTTGAATGGCCTTGACCTTGTCAGGATCAACCTCAATTCCTTTCTGGCTGACGATGAACCCTAGTAGTTTCCCTGAACGGACACCGAAGGTGCACTTGTTGGGATTCAAGCGGAGCTTGAATTTTCTTAGACGTTCGAACAATTTTGACAGATGTTCAACGTGCTCACTCTCTGTTTTAGATTTTACAATCATATCATCGACATATACCTCGATTTCTTTGTGTATCATGTCATGAAACAGAGTAATCATGGCCCTTTGCTAGGTTGCCCCGGCGTTCTTCAAACCAAACGACATTACCTTGTAACAAAGGGTACCCCAGGGGGTAATGAACGAAGTTTTCTCCATGTCTTTCGGCGCCATTTTGATCTGGTTATAGCCCGAGAATCCATCCATGAAGGAGAAAACTTTGAACTTTGTTATACTGTCTACCAGCATGTCAATGTGTGGTAAAGGAAAGTCGTCCTTTGGACTAGCCTTATTCAGGTCCCTGTAATCGACACACATTCTGACTTTTCCGTCTTTTTTGGGAACGGGTACGATGTTGGCTAACCATTGAGGATATTCAGACGTAGCGAGGAAACCCGCGTCAATTTGTTTCTGCACCTCCTCTTTGATTTTGATGGCCATGTTCGGATGAGTACGTCTCAACCTTTGCTTTACTGGCGGACATTCCGATCTCAATGGTAAGTGATGTTCCACGATACTGGTATCCAAACCTGGCATATCCTGATAGGACCAAGCGAATACATCAGGGAATTCTTTGAGAAGCTTTATCAAACTCTCTTTGGCAGTTGGACTGAGCAGTGCCCCAATCCTGATTTCTTTTCTCTCTTTTTTTGAACCCAAGTTTACCGTTTCCAACGGCTCTTTGTGAGGTTCAATGGACCTTTCCTCTTGTCTGAGTAGTCGGGAGATCTCTTCTGGAATTTCGTTGTCATTTTCTTCTTCAGCCTCGAATACCGGGAACTCAAAGTTGGGAGAAGGCATCAGATCGTATGTTTCACCGGGGTTTAAAACAAGTAATCTGCATGACGTGATGATTTGTGTTTAGAAGAGATAGAGAAAATGCAAGTGTGTGCAGTGTATTATTTTATATTACTGCTTGTTTTTATTATTGATTGTTTTTTTAGGATTACCATTTTCTGAAAAAGCAAAAAGAGAAAATAGCAATTAATGCGGAAATTACAGAACGACATTATTTTATTAATGAACAAGTCGATTCTTGAAACTACAGCCCTATAAAACAATACTCTGTCGCTTTGGGCAAAGCGAAGAGGGAAATTTACAGAAAGCGAGCCCTATCAAAACATTCGTTTCACCTGGGCAGGGTGAAAGGTTAAAAGACGACAATTACTTTGACTGATAAACGATCTTCGGAATCTCGACGGCAACCCATTGGCGGCGAACTCCTCGGTGAATCACAAAGTCTGGCACCTTCCTTGATTTGTCTTCAGAAATAACGCTGATTTCTGGTGGAGCAGGATCGTTGGAATCTGTCTCCCAGGCAGAATTGTCATAGGAGAATTCTTCTGTTACATTTTGCATAGGATTTGTACTCTCAGCTGTATCTCCCCATCCAGTTGGTTGGATGTCTTCGAGTCTGATACGAGAGCTTTCGGGAGCGGTGTACTTGACCATATAGTCAAATTTTCCACTCGGTTGTCCCAGGGTGTCCCACACTTCTTTCGAACTGGAGGAGTCATCTCTCTTGATGACGTTGACCTCGGGAAAAGCATAATTGATGAACTCTAGTCCTGCAAATGTTGAAAATTCATCATCGTGTTGAGTAGTTTCTGAATGACCTGAGTGTTGATCCCATGACATGGTGGGGACAAAGGTATTCTGTTCAATGACGGTCAACTGATTTTCATTGTTCGGCTGACTCTCTTGCCCCAAGTCTCCTGGGTAAGGCTGCCACATTGGCAGACCATCCATTGGGCCATAGTAATTGTGGTCAAAGTTGTCTTTCATCAGAGTGTCTTCCTCTAATGAATTTGGCAGAGCACGGCATCCTTCCGGATCACAATCTCCATATATCATCTCGACATCTGACCTGGGTATAAATCTCGGACTCTGTGCGGGATAGAAAAATGGTGTAGGCACCTTTTCCTGAGACATATAACCGTCCTCATTAAGATATGACTTCCATTCTTCATCTGTGTCAGAGGGATCTTCCTCATTGATAGCATGTACTACCTGGGACACTGGGTGAAGGAAACCTCCACTGTGGAAGAAGTTTCGAAGGGGATGAAGACTTTCATCGTAGGCAGTTGTCTGGGTACAGGTTGCAGAAAAACCAAGACCCTTCTTTGTTGTATTGCCAGTAGGAATGACAAGCTGTCCCCATCCTATTGTATCAGTACTCTCGACAGCATTGATAGCATCGTTGTATGAGGAAATCGAGGTTCCTCCTTTGAATTGATTGTTCTTGCTCACCGACAATGCTTGGAACTGAGTTCCAATGACCTCCTCGGGTTCTATACCAGTAGATGATGACAAGTTACTTACAAGCAAGGCTTGTTCCCCACAAACTGTGACAAGTTGATCGTTCTTGACGAACTTTAGCTTTTGGTGGAGGGTCGAAGTGACCGCTCTAGCCTGATGTATCCAAAGTCTTCCTAATAAACAACTGTACGTTGCCCAGATGTCCATGACCTGGAAAGTGACTTGAAAAGTATGAGGACCAATAGTTATGGGAAGATCAACTTCGCCGATAACTGTTTTTCTGGATCCGTCGAACGCTTTGACGACGACCTTGCTGATTCTCATCGGAGGGCCTTTGAATGATAATTGCATCAAAGTGGACTTTGGCATAACATTCAGGGCTGACCCTGTGTCTACCAGTACGCTGGCTAAAGCATCGTCCTGGCAGTTAACTATGATATTGAGCGCCATGTTATGACGGCGACCCTCTTCAGGTAATTCCTCATCACTAAATCCCAAATTATTGTAGGAAGTGATGTTAGAGACAATGCTATCAAACTGTCTGATTGTTACATCCTGTTCCGTAAAGGCTTTCTCCAAGACTTTCTGTAGAGCCTCCCTATGCGCTTCTGAACTGAGTAACAGTGATAATACCGAGATCTTTGAAGGAGTCTGTAACAGTTGATCAACAATGTTGTATTCACTCCTTTGGATGAGCTTCAGCATCTCATCATCGTTCTTCGAAAGGTCTGGATTACTGGATTGACCTACTGGTAGATCAGGAGCTTCTGTCTGAAGTTCCTTTTCTTTGTTAGGTTCCCCAACCCCTCGGTTGAAGATTCTACCACTCCGTGTTACTCGACTGATGTCTGCAATATTCACAATGGAGGGTAATGGAATTTCCTTTCCATTTTCAATTGTCGTTGCACCGTATTTGTAAGGGATAACCTTAGTTGATTCATACGGTAGTGGTCCCGGCAGATAGATGACTATGGGAACCTTCTGATTTTTCTGACCATCATAAGTGATCTCGATCCGTTCACGGTTGGGAACTTTAGATTCGTCAAGTAGAGGGATAATGGCAAAAACATCCTTGGTCCTGTGATGACCAGAGATCGTGACAACATCCTCAACTTGCTCGGCAAGGTAGTTCGGCGTCCAGTTGATGGGTCCAGAACCCGGATATGGGCGAATCTCTCCACGATCTACCTGACCCTGCAGAGCTGCTCTCACAAAGTAACACCCTTGGTTACTTTCCGAACAGGCGCCGCAACATTCATAGTTGTGTGGTGGCACCTGGCCATGCTCACTTTGAATACAATGTAACCTCACTAGGTTAGCTTCCACAGATCGGACATCCTGACTCTGATGCCGAGTAGGATTCCTGTTATTGATACTAATCTGCTGAGTATCTTCATCCATATAAATTGGCATCCACCAATGATTTAACAAGTGCTGAAGTGCCTCCTAGACAAGGGTACAACCTCGATCGTTTTTGCAACCCGCTTTACAGCTTTGATAGTCATGTGATATTAAGAATCCGAGTCGGACCTGTTCATCATGTAACTCTACCAGGTTGGTATTGATCACGCGAATATCAAAGATTTGAACCATATTGATCTGATAGGAATTCCTATCATGGTAGTCTTGGATCCATCCAAGATCCATCTGACGCTGGAGGGCCTCCTGTATGAAAGATCATCCCTGTTTGTTTACCGAGCAAATCAGACAGGAACTGTAATCGTGCCGCGACAGATTATGATACTGGCTTTGCCTTGAGTGCATTGCCACCAAGTTGACATTCATTGCACGGATATCGTGGTTCTGAATGACGTTAAAATTCGTGTAGACCATGTTAACTCCACGAACTCAGTGCTCTTGGATCCATCTGAGATCCATCTGTTCCTGTAGAGCTGCTTGCACCACAAAACATCCTTGATTGTTTTTAGAGCAGACATCACACTGATGATAGTTATGAGGTGGCACGTGGCCATATCCACTCTGTCTATAATGCATCTTGACCAAATTGGTTTTCAACAAGAGTACATCGTGAATTTGATAGACATCGTTAGTCTCTCCTTCTATCAAATTGATTGTAGCCTTCTCGTGTTGAGGCAGCGGGTTCGTAAGAACATTAGGATTTCTATCCTTGAAGGATAAGACCCCGTTCCTAACAAGTTTTTGCACGTCGTACTTGAAATTGAGACAAGTCTCAATGTTATGCCCTGAACCTCCTTGATGATAAGGGCAAGTTTGATCCACCTTAAACCAAAAAGGCGGATTTTCCGGTATTGCAAGAGGGGACTTAGTCTTAATGTGCCCCTTGGCTAGCAGTAATGGAAACAGCTCTGCGTACAACACGGGTATAGGATCAAATCCTGGTGGCCGTGTTGTATGGTTGTTGTATGGAGGACGAGCCTACTGAAGAGGTTGTTGTGTCCTTTTCTGATCAGGTTGGCTCTGTGCAACCTGAGGTTGATACATAGGAATAGGCGCAGGGCTGATAGTAGGAGTTACAGCTGCTACCCGGCTGATAACGTCGCCTTTGCTTTCCGAGAGAGATATTCCCAATATCCTGCTCTTTTTTCTTAGGGAGAGCACTACCGTATTTTTTAGTACCGCTCGTCGATCCAGCGTCTTTTACCAAACGTCCTTCTCGGACGGCTTCCTCAAGACGTACGCCCATGCCCACCATCTCGGTGAAATCACTGGGTGCAGTGGAAACCATTCGGTCATAGTAAAATGAGCTTAAGGTTTTTAAGAAGATCTTTGTCATCTCTTTTTCCTCAAGAGGTGGAAAAATTTGAGCGGCAATTTCACGCCACCTTTGAGCATACTCCTTAAAGGTTTCCTTATCCTTTTGCGACATTGATCTGAGTTGATCTCTGTCGGGTGCCATGTCCAAATTGTATTTGTATTGTTGGACGAAGGCAGTGCCAAGATCTCTGAAAGTGCTGATCGTGGCACGGTTTAAACCCATGTACCATTTTAATGCGGCACCGGTTAAACTATCTTGAAAGTAGTGAATCAGTAGGTCCTGATTCTCCGTCTGAGCTGACATCCGCCGAGCGTACATCACCAGATGGCTCTGAGGGCAAGAGTTACCCTTGTACTTTTCAAAGTCGGGCACTTGGAACTTGTGCGGAACTTTCACATTAAGGACTAAGCAGAGGTCTGCGGCGTCCTTTCCAAATAAATCCTGACCGCGAATGGCTTGCAGTTCCTTCTGTATTTCCAAGAACTGCTCCTGGAATTCCTCCATTCTGTTAAACATAGTTTCCTTCTTACCCGAAGGTGTCTGTGGAATCTGTCCTTCCGGGACAGTGTGCACCACAGGGGGTGGTACCGTGACTACGGTAGCGAATCTTGGCGTTTCCCGAAGTTTGTAACCTTCAGGAGTCTTCAGTATGCCTCTAGCATCTTTGCTTTCCCGAAGTTTGTAACCTTCGGGCCCAGCGGCTTCTGTTGTGATTCCCTGATCTTCAGTGATCGACGGAACATATCCTTCCGAGATATAGTTAACAGGCATGCCCCAAGGACGATCTTTCGGCATTTGATACTAGGATCATACTTTTCTACTATGGGCGTTGAGGTGGTCTCTGAGATCACAGTTCTTTGTAGCTGAGCTTCTGCCATGGCTTGCATGTCGTTACGAAGCTTCCTCATATCCTCTCTCAGAGCGTCGATCTCTTCTTTCAACTCTCTGTTTTCTTCCTCAAGATCATCCATCTTTTTCTGACGATTGGCCCGAGTATTATACGAATGAGACAATTTGACTCTAGAACCGAGACACAAACGTGAGATTCGTAGGTAAGAAGAATTCGCGATGTGAGAATGATGAATGCAATGATTATATTAATTGTTTTTTGGTTTAATCAAAATAAACTTCGACAATTAGATTGTAAATATCAAACGGTGGGGAAACCCCTTTTTATTGAATTCAAAGGATTACAGAAATGGAAATACAGTAGATTACAAGGTGCAGGAACAGAAACCTAAACTAATGGGTCCCGAGTCCGCTCTGAAGAGAAATCGGGTGCTGATTCTGGTATCTTCCTTTTTTTTGACCGGGGCTCTTAGGCCGTTGTCGGGTTGTCATTCCTTTGCCAAGTGAAAGGAGCGAGCAAATTCCTTTGGTTATCCTGGTTATCCACAGCATGTTGCTCCAAAATTTCAATCAGAGCATCCTTATCTTTCAGTAATTGCTGTATTTTGATGCACTCCACATCGAGGGTGCGGTACTTGTTCTTCCAAGACCTTCTCTCCTTTTGAACTTTGTTGAGAGTAACCTGAAGCTTTTCAGTTTCCGTCATGAAGTACATGACAGATTCCCTCGGCGGAAGAATTCTGTAACGAGGATAAGGCATTTTTAGCTTGAGAGCTCTAGTTTGTACCCAGTGGAGATAAGGCTCCACCGAGATACAGTCCAGTTTTCCTAGAGACTCTCGTCCTTTCTTATGAACATGCTTCCAAGCGTGCACTATTTCCATCTTTAGTGCTCTGTCGTTTTCTCCTTCCTTGAAGAAAAGACCTTCCAGATGAACATCCCGTGGGACGTGTCTCATCGGGTATCCAAATTGACGATGAACGAGAATTGGATGGTAGTTGATTCCTCCCTTAGTTCCTATGAGGGGTACGTTGGGGAAGTTTCCACAATGATCAATGATTCTGATTCCCTCAAAGATCCTATTACACCAATCTATATCAGAGTTGGTAAGAGACATGATCTTCTGCGACCAACGTAAGGCACTCTTGCAATCCCAAAAAGCAGCAGACTTGGGCAAGTGAGAGATAAACCATTTGTAAAGCAGAGGTACACAACATGTGATCTCCCCTCCGCTGTACAAATTTCCCAAGTGTACAGAATGATATGCATCTGTGAGCAAAGTCGGCACAGGGTTTCCAATGAGAAAAACCTTAATGGAGTTAATATCGACGAAGTTATTGATGTTGGGAAACAAAAATAACCCGTAGGTGAGCAAGACAAAGATGCTTTCAAAAGCAGTCACGTTTCCTATACTGGAAAAATACAGGGCCTTCTTTGTCAAGAACTGGGCTGGCAAACCTTGGATGCCACCCTTAGCGGTCATGTGAGTCCTGACCTCAGACTCGTCCAAATGAATTGCTCTTGCAATGGTCTGATTCTTTGGAATTTCTTCCAGTCCAGAAAATGGAGCTCGATCTGTAATGTGTAGATCAATCAGGTGAGAATACTCCTCCAGCGTTGGTGCTAACTGGTAATCCGGGAATGTGAAACAGTGATAAACCGGATCGTAAAACTGAATGAGTGCATCCATGATTCCCTCAATCACATGGACTCTTAACAGTGGTAGCAGACCTCCGTGCTTGGCTCTGAAAGCCTCAGGGTTAGTGATCATCCTTGCTAACCTTCTCAAATCCTCTAGTTTTGGAACCTTGAAGGTATACGTATGAGTTCTCGTTCTACCGAAATCCATTAGCACAATCCTTTTCTCTGATAATTGTAATCACAGTCTTAGTTTAATTTGAAAAACAAAGAGACTAGAAGAGAAGAATTTTTTGAATGTTTTAATGTTTTTTAAATGAATGCATGAATGCAGCACACAAAAATATAGAAAAAACATGGGGTCAAAGGGTCGTTGTCATGAAGTCAAGGCTCTACCCATCCCCAAAGGTTTATACTAAGGTGATTTTTGTACCTGTACTCATTATCATCAGCTCCTCCCAGGAAAGCAAAACAACAAGCGGATCGCCAGCGAGTTGTAGAGCAATCTTAGAGTAAGTGACATTCACCGAGAATAGATCACCAGCCTCAAATGAGGGTAGTATCGCGTAACAACTATTCCCGATAGTTTTCGCACTATGAAAGGGTTTGGCTCCTCAGCTTCTCAAACTTAACAATCGGCCCATTGTCTAGGTGAGAGAATGGGTTGCATTGGTCAGCCTCCACTGAGGTTGATGGTCGACCTCGTCGCCATCACTTATCTTAAGTGTATACTCAATCTTTCCACATGCGGCATCACACGCATTCCCATTAGCAGAAAAATAAACACGTATAGCAATTAGGAAAAGCAGTATATATATTTGTCCTAATCATCCTAGACCTTTAAAGCTATGAATCCTAAGTTCCTGACAGAAATTGGGTTCCCCGGCGGAAGCCCCAATCTGTGGTATTCACACAAGAGGTGAAAAGGAAGAAAGAAAACAGAGACGGGCCCCACGGTGGGCGCCATTTTTCTGTAGCGAGCGATTTTGGACGCGGTTCTTAAGCGCTGGTCGCTCTCTGCGGTTGAGTTTACTATAGGTCGATTCATTTTTTATCCTATTAAAGCTGATGAAGGAAAGGAAATAGATGTCTCCAATTAACCCTGCTTTGCATACTGAGTTTAAACAGCGGTCTGTTAGGTTACGAATGCTATCAATGTAGGGGGCCTTTGTACTGGATATTTGTATTTTCGCCAATACGGTTTTCTCTCTTTCTTGGATTTTCTGGCGGGGAACGAGGATTAGGATGTTAGGACTGATGCTTTTGATAGATACATGAGAGTATGGGATTTTGGGTTTTTGTTTAGTGTGCTCGCTAAGATTTTTCTTTCAATCTTATGCCTACGTATTCCCGTTTACCGAAACAGGGAAATCAGAGCATTCGTAGTTCCTCCTATTCTATGGGAGGAAATGGTTGTTTTTGGTGTCTTGTTCAAAGCCCAAGACGTGAAGCGAAAGGTAGTTTGTATCTTGTTCAAAGCCCAAGATGTGAAGCTAAAGGTGTTGACTTTAGAGAGAATTTGTCATCTCTAAAGAGGGGTTTGTCTGTTACGACTGTTTATAAAGGAGAATTACTTTAACCGGGATGTGTGAATCAGGCAATGCCATAATTTCCTTTATAGGGGATTTTAACCTGAAGGAGAAGACTTTAACTCAGTGTAGAGTAATGCCATCTTTCCTTAGGAATTTCTCATGCTAAAAGAGGGACAGTGGCATGGATGTAGATGATCTAGAGGCTTGCCGCTTACAGCAATTAGATGAAAGGGAAGGAGTTGTTGATGTTTATATATTGTGAACGAGGCACAACTTTGATGCTAAAAGGTTGATCGGATCAACCAGTGGTTTTCTTATACAAAGCCTAAGAGGAGGCTAGTATGTGTCTCGTACAAAGCCCGAGAGAGAGGCTAAAAAGTTTTGACTCGACGATGAAGTCTTTTGGTATCTCGTATAAAGCCCGAGATGAAGGCTAATTGACTCAACAAGAGAGTTTTTTTTGTATCTCGTACGAAGCCCGAGATGGAGGTTGTTGTTTGTTTGGCTTAATAAGAACCTTTTTGTATCTCGTATAAAGCCCGAGATGGAGGCGAAAGGGGTAATTGACTCAACGAGGGAGTCTCTTATGTGTCCCATACAAAGCCCGAGAGAGAGGCTAAATGTTGTTTCAGTTAACTGACAGGTCTAGTATACCGATTTTAAAGAGAAAATCAGTTCTTATATGAGCAGCACTGTACTCATGGATTTGATTCAAGGATCTGGGTTATTCCTATTCTTTAAGGAAGCGGGAAATCCGAAGGGTATTGAGACTGTCTGAGTCTACGGGTTTTCTTCCTATTTTTGAAGGGTGCTTGAGAATGTCTTTGAGACTCAAGGAGATTAGACTGTCCAAGTCTAGAGTTTCATCTTTTGTACTATGCTTTGAGAAACAATAGTAGACTCTTTGAAAGGACAGTTCTATGCAGATGACTAAGTTCTGTTCCTATACCTCTAGGAGGCCGTCGAGATAATTTGTACGAAGCCCAAGAGGAGGTTGGAAGCTTTTAAGAAGTCGATCGGTCCTTGTACGAAGCCCAAGAGGAGGCTATCATTCCCGGAGGAAGAAATCATTTATACGAAGCCTAAGAGGAGGCTGTGAATACTTCTAAGAAGCCGGCGGGTCCTTGTACAATGCCCAAGAGGAGGCGGGGTTGCTTTTAGGAAGCCTGTGGGTCCTGGTATGATGCCCAAGAGGAGGCAGATTCTTTTAAGAAGCCGATGGGTCCCCAAACCCCGAGAAATTCAAGGAAAGCTATCCACAAGGAATAGATCAAGTCAGGAAAGTTCGAGAATTTGGAAGAAACTCAAGAGATGCCATTCACGGAGAAAAGATTATCTCTGGGGAGTAGAGCTTCTTGACAAGTGCTTTTAAGAAGCCTGTGGGTCCCCAAACCCCGAGAAATTCAAGACATTCCATTCACCGAGAATAGATCAAGCCAGGAAAGTCCGAGGATTTGGAAGAAACTCAAGAGATGCAATTCACGGAGAAGAGATCATCTCTGGGGAGTAGAGTTTCTTTGACAACTTCTACGAGTGACAATCTATGAAAGGGTTCACCGAGAATGCTGCCTTTCATGTCTCCATATTGTTTAACCCCAAGAGGAGGGAAGTCTGTGTCTGGTAATCCTATGGGGATCTAGTATTGACTATTTCTAAGAGTGATCAACGGGCTTAGTGCTAGACGTAGTTGCCAGGGAAACTCTAAATATCTATACTATTATTACACAATTGATATGAGTTTATGAAAGAAGACTTACAGTGAAACAGCCCCACAATACAGTTATATGTATATGAAAGCGGTAAATGAAAGCGTATAAACACTTACCCGGTTGTAGAGTTTCCATGTTGTTTGGTTAGTTGTTCAACAAAGAAAGATTGAAAACAACAGTATATTCAAAATCAAAGGAGAAAGTGCTTTGAAAAAGAAAGATTTGGGGCTTACAGCTCAAGGAGAGGCCCAGGGTTTTATCAGTGAGCGCACTGTTTGAATTTGTACAGAGGGACTTATACAAGTGACTGTTGCCCAAAAATTATTTTCTGTACAAAGGGATGGGTCTTACACTCTCTCAAGAGGCCCAAAAAGTTTAAAGAAAAAGAGTGGGGCTTATAACACGAGGGTAGGCCCAGATGATTTTTCCGTTTGAAATGGCGATCGCGCCGAGGTTTTATTTTAACGCAGAGGGGCTTTATACAATATCTGAGGCCCAAAGTGATTTTGGTTAAAAAGGGGGTTGGGTATTACACTCTATTAGAGGCCCAAGTGAGTTTAAATGGGTCTTATAGCTCGAGGAGAGGCCCAAAAGGTTATTTTTCAAAAGGCGACGATCGCGCCGTTTGTTTTTGACGGTATCAGGACTTATACAATACACTGAGGCCCAAAAATGGTTTGGTCAAAAACGGATTGGGTCTTACACTCTATTAGAGGCCCATGAGTGTTTGACAATGATTTGTTTGAGTGAAAATCAAAGAAACCCTAATTTTATTCTATAAAAGTAAATATTTAAAGAAAATCAATGAAAAATACCAAATAGGTTTGAATAAACCACTTGTGATTTTTTTTTAAGGTTTGAAAAATGAGGTATAAATCACAAGAGATATTAAAACTCATTTGGTCTTGATTTTTCAAGATGAATATTTATTTTAAAATGTTTAAAAACAAATAAAAATGAATTTATTCACAAAAATACTAATTATATTAAATAAATAATATAAATTCAATTTTTTTGTGGAATAAAATATTTCAACATTTTTGTGATTTTTTGCAAAAAGAACCAATCAAAAATAATTAAAATTGAAAGAGTTATTAATTTTCCAATTAATTAATAAACCATCAAAATATTGGAAAAAATGGCAAAATGTGAAAAAACACAAAATGGCATGGGTGGGGTTTGAACCCAAGACCTCAAGGTTACAAGGCATGCGCCTTACCACTGGGGTGGTGATACATCCATTGTTTGAAACAAAACAACAAATATACAAGGCATGACTTGGTTTTAGGCCTGGCCCAAGGCAAGTTTTGGCAAGTTTTGGCTCAGAAACGTGAAGGTCATAACTTTCTCAATTCTTAATGGTTTGAGACAAAATTTATATGCATCTGGACCAAAATTTCATAAGGAATCCAATGGTGGTGGTAGTTTTTTCAGATCACACTCCCTCCTCAAAACCCGATAGTGGTTTTGAAAATGACCTATAAATGCATTTTCTATGCTACAACTTGGTACAAGCATGGATTACATGGTGAATTAGCTCAAACACAACATGTATGAGATGTTTATGATCAATGGACTTCAAAGCATTGCATGTTTGAAAGATTCCAAGTTGTGAGGCTTACCTCTTTTTTGAGATTTTGGAGCTTTTGTGCAATCTGTCAAACCTCTTGTTCCAGAAATGATTTGATATTTTAGACACACTTAAATGATCCCTTAGAAGCTTTTAGGATGATTGGAATTGACTGGTACCTGCAAAAACACAAACAGTCCCTTTCTTGCAAAAGGGGTTAAAAGTGACCAAAATAGTAACTCTCTCAAATGGTGTTCCAGATGAGGGGAACCATTTGGGACAGTTCAAGGATGATATTTGGAGTATGTTTGAGGTTTTATCTGGTTTGGAAAGTTACTGAATCAAGACATGGCTTGAAAAATGCAAACAAAGCCTATTTTGAGGTTTTGAGAGGTGACTTTGTGATTTTGTGATTACAGGTCACTTGTGATAGTTTGCACATTTTACATATGATATATATGAGGTGTGTGTGTGATTGATTGTGATGAAAAAGCTCTCAAGCTCAAAAACTCAAAGTTGCCTTGCTAAAGAAGGCATTTTTGCCAAGAGAAAGAGGTTTTGAGGAAAGCATCTATTTGATGGCTTTGGTGTACTCAAACTGATCACAATTGAGCTCTATTTATAGTAGAGCAAGTTTGTTTTGGGATCCACAGTGAATGGCAACTGCAGCAGGTGTTTGTTCAATGTTGGCCAATGGAAATCCAAGTCTCCTCTAGCCATTGACTAGAGGTTAGGGCACAGGGTTGTGGTTCCCTTGGTCTTGGATAAGTCTTGACTGAATTCAGATGCAAATGGCTCAGTCCATGCCACCTTGATGCTTCCATTGAATGCTCCAATCCAAAATTGGAGTCTTGTCCCTATTTTGGCCATTCAAGGTTCAACATGCTATTTCTTGTTCCAATGACTTTGGAGGCTTGGCTCAGTGGTTGTCCCCTTTAGATTCAATCCTCAGAGGTGTCCAAGTGGATAGGAGCATTTTGATTTGGCTGATTTTGGCAAATCGAGCAAAAATGCAAATTCTGCCTTGCCTTGGCAGATTTCAGCAAGGCAACTTTCCAATGTCATATCTCATGACTCAAATTGAATTTGGTAATGTTCTTGGTCATTTTGGAAAGCCCTTACATGATACAACAACTGTTTGAACATATTTGGTTTTGATCTCTTTTGAATCTAAGTGAAAAATCCCCCTACATTTGGCAAAAAGTAGGGTAAAATCTGACTTAGTGAAATTTTCACTAAGTGTTGGAACAAAGTGACTTTTCTTGATTTTGATCACTCCATAACTCAAAATCCACAATGAATTGGAATTAGGTCTAGTTGAAGTTTTTGTAGAGGGCAATGAGATCTAAAAATCAAGCCTTGGATGGGAGAAAATGGCTTTGTGGTTTAGGAGTTATGACCCTCCGAAGTTGGTAGCCTAGCCACTTTATTTTTAACTTAGAAAATTTTCTAAGTTTTTTATGGTTACCCCTTTTACAAGTTACCCAACTTTTCTTGATTTTTCTTGATGAATGATGATTCAAATCATACATTAACATAATTTTAGGGTTAAAAATCCATTTTGGTGAAAAAACTCAAAAAGTCAAAGTTGACTTTTGTGCACAGTTGACTTTTTATCAGATGAATTCCAAACTGTGCAATTCTTCAGAAAATCTTGTCCTTGACCTAAATCAAACTTGATGGACATGTTCCATGGGTGTCATAGGGTATATTGATGCATGTCCTAGGGTTTGGGAGTATGTCCTGGTCAAAAGTCAAAGTTACAGTTGACTTTTTCCTTAAAACCCTAACTGTGGTGCAGATGAAATTGAGACTTGTTGCTCAAGCTTGTTGGATTAATCCATTGTTGAAAATGGATCAATATAGTTCATTAGAGACCCTCAAACCCTCTCTTGAGGTCTTGGCTCATGATTTGCCCTAAAAGTCAACTTAGGGGTGAATTAGGTTAAGAAACCCTAATTCTTGATTTTTGATGAATGCATCCCCTGAGGCAAAATTGACTTGATGATTGGGTCCATGAGGTTCCATGGAGTATATTAGGTTAGGTTTTGGATCATTGGCTTGTGCCCAGATGAACAATTTCCATCTGGAGGCCCTGGTCGACCAAAACCCTAATTTGGTGACACTGTCGATCTTGAGACTTAATCCACCTAGAAGGGAGCAACCTTGTGCTTAACCCTTGAAGTGGGAGTCCTTTTGATCCATTGTGGATGTTTGAGAGGTTAGACAAGTTGAAGATCATGTCATTCCTTGATTGATCCTTTGTCTAAGCACTCAGAGAGGGCTTGAAACCCTAATTTTGATTGTAGTGAATGCTCATCCATCTTTGGGGAGACTGATGGAGTATGATGGTTCCTCCATATTGTGATGATGATTTTCACAATGATGGGAAATCTTAGTGGTCAAAATTTGGGGTATGACACCCACAATGACAAGCTCATGATCCACTGTTTCCAAGACAGTCTGAGTGGGGCATCACTGAGTTGGTATATGCAGTTAGAAAGTGGTAGCATCCGATTATGGACAGACCTAGCTAACGCCTTTGTGAAGCAATAAAACTATAATCTTGACATGGCTCCCAGCCGAATGCATTTGCAAGACTTGTCTCAAGCAGATAATGAGTCATTCCGAGGGTATGCTCAGAGATGGAGAGAGTTAGCCGCTTGTGTTCAACTACCACTTTCGAATAAAGAATTGGTTGATTTGTTCATGGATACCTTACAAGGTCCGTACTTGGAAAAGATGATTGTCAATGGGGCAGCAAAATTTTCTGACCCGGTGATAGTGGGAGAACGTATCGAGAGTCTGATCAAGTGTGGAAAGCTCCAAGGCGTCTCAAACTTCCAAGCTAATGAAAATGAATCAGTTGTCAGTTCTCAGGAAGAATTCGAGGAAGAAACTAGTTCCATTCAGGAATCTTCACCACCTCATTCTCGGTGTTCAGACATATCAACTGTTCAGAGTCAACAATCTTATGGGTCTTCATATCAGGGACAATATTCTTTTGTAAATCAGAGACCTCCTCAGAGTCAATGATCATATCACCGTCAGCCGCGTCAGCTTGCCCGATAAAGACCAAGAAAGCCAGAGAGGCATTTCACTCAGTTGCCAATGTCATACAGTCAGATGTTGCCTGATTTAATCAGAGGTGGACTTATTGTGCCAAAGGAGATAGGTCCAGTGATTCCTCCATACCCACCGGGTTTTGATATCAACACCCGTTGTGACTACCATGCTGGGGCACAGGGGCATTCAACTGAAGACTGTAAGGTGCTCAGGAGCAAAATTCAGACACTCCTTGACTCCAATATGTTCTCGTTCACGCCTCAGGGTATTCGAATCAACAATCCTCCTTCATCCAGTCAGGTGGGTTCATCCATCCAGGTTATGGAAGAAGTCACCAAGAGCAGTTGTTCAAATGAGTATCAGGCTGGCTTTGATGAGCAATTATGAAGATGGCTAGCATTTGCAAATCAAGCTTGGAAAGCCCAGTTCCTCGAAGTTGGCAATCATTTAGAACATGTCATTTCTTTGCATTTGTAGTTTCTTTTCTGTTAAAATGTACAAATTCATTTGTAAAACTTGTTGTTTTCGATTGATAATGACAATGAAACTAATATGCATGTTTTGATTAAATCCAGTCGTGTCCACTCATACTTTTTATCGATATCATATGCTTGTTTAAGCAGGATCCGAGGGAGGATGACGAAATTGAAGACGTAAAACTTCCGATTGTATGCTTTTGAACGAAACCCTGCTGATGATGTACATGCATTGTTTCAAATTCCCAAACACCGGAGACATAAGGAAGATAATCCCTTGTCAACCCCGTTGATCCTAGAAGCAGGAGTTTCTTTCTGAAAACGAAAAACCCTCAATCTTAACCTGGGGCAGGGTAGGTGTCAGTTAATTTGACCGTGCGTTCAAATTTCAAAAGGAGTGTCCCGTTTGAGGATCAATTACATCCATGGTTATCCCTCACCAACCGAAGAGTGAGACGGTCACAACCCTTTACAAGTCAAGACAAACCTGTGTCACACGATTAGTTCAAAAAAAAAGAAAAGGGAATCAAAAGAAAAAAGAAAAAAAAAAGCCCGCTAAGTCAAGACTTGAAAACAAGTGACTTAGGCAAAAGTTAGGGCATCCCGCTAGACTTCAAAATCGAAAAATTCAAAAGAATCAGTCCAGGAAAAAATCAGGGAAATCAAAAAACAAAAGAACGAAAAGCGAAAAGGATTACAAAAGAAAAATCCTCGAATAAAGAACAAATCATGTGAATACAGACACCAAGGACAAAAGGGGTGACTGTCACTCTGAAAATCATGTGTGTTCCTTCCATCCTCATACCATTCATTAACCTTTTTGAAAGGTGAGCGTATGTGTCGAGCTAACTGAACGTAGGATTGGAGAACATCAAGGAGAATGGGTGGGTTAAAATAAAACTTTGAGCCTTATATCCTTTCTTTCTTAAACCGTGAACCAGGCCAGGTTACAACCTTCGAAAAACCTAATTGAAGCAGGGTTGTTTCGAAAGCATACTTCGGTTAAAATCGCGTCAGTTCTGACTCCCAAAAGGACTTTCTTATCATTCATGTTGGTATCGATGTGACATTCTAATAAGTGAGTCGTTCACTACACGTCATAACATTTTTCCAGTGAACAAACTTGGATTTCAAAACTTTCATACGCGTTGCATTAAATTTATCTTTTCGAAACGAATTGCTTTACTTGCGAGTTAGTACTTGACATCAGGAAAGTTTCTACAATGGAAAGATTGATTAATATAAGGTGCAAAGTGCCCGAGTACTCTGTTGAGCCAGGGGCAGGGCATATCAAATGGGTAATACATTCCAAGATTCAGCCGATCTGGGGCAATCAAGTCGAGATTCAACAAATCTCTCGAAAGCCAGTTAAAGGTATTCCTTCACAGATCAATCAGTCAGGGGAAAAATCACTTCAAAGTTGGGGCAGGCCACCCCAAAGACCAGGAGGTTATTCTCTCTGGAGCACGGTTAATCAAAAGCCATAGGGCAATATATGTCGGATCTTCACGAGGCATCCTGAAGACATGTTCATCTACAGGTTATGCTGCATCGGGGAACCTCTTTTGGTCATATCACATCTGCAGGGTTCACGTTGATAGTTAACACGTGACGTCCCCAGTAGAGTTTCTCGCCTCGGTAGAGATGGCTGAAGTTTTATCATTTAGCAGAGCATTATGAAGATTGTGAATCATTCTCCCTAGCAAGAATTCAGGGGTTCGCTCTCCCCTAGCCAGCTTGGCGAAGTTTATTGCTCTTCAGCAAGGGTTCATATTCCTGTACAGAGTGTTGGGTTTATGCTTCACCAGTTTGTGGTAAAATTGTTTCCGTCTCCCCAATGGAGTAAGGGTAGAAGGTAGATTCCCAACAGAGGACCAAGTCTGATCTTGTTCCATAGCAAAGCTGATATCATCAACCATTGTTCCCAAGCATATTTTTGGGTGGTGGTTAGCTTTCCCCAGCAAGTCAAAGGTCGATTGTCATTGGCACTTTTCTTCAGCAGATTCCTGGGTTGTTTCTCCAGCAGACGTTTGTTGTTCGTACTTTCTTGCAGAATGGAGGTTTAGTCGGGATCTTGAGCAGTTATGACACTAAAGGCGATTCAGTTTGTTATCCCCAGCAGAGTTAGCCTCGTCTCTTCTGCATTTATTTTGCTGGAGTGCTCCTGTTGCATATCATAAACATCATAGTATAATCATTACCATGCATATCATTCGCATAGCATTGCATGAAGCCTTGTAAAACCGAACAGAAAATCCATAGCCCAACCTTGCCCGACACCTTCAACAGCCCACTTTGCTAGTATCTTTCAAAAAACCTGAAGCCCAATCCCTATTGGCGCTTCCTGAAAAATCCAATCCCCATTGGTACCCAGAAAGATTTCTCCTTTGAAAAAACAATCACCATCAGGTTTTACCTGTCATAGCCAGCAAAGTCCAATCATACTTGGCACATCCTTCTTTTCCTGGTAGCCCGAGCATACATCGGCATTTTGCATATAGCAATCATAACATCCTCAAAACGCGTAGCATTTCCATTTCGTGTGGAGCATTACGCCATAGAAAGAAAATTCAAATGATAGTTCCTGGATTGGCTGGAATTTTGGTAAAATAAAGGTTATTCAATGTTGATGTCAAGGTGCTGATGTTGCAACATTGAAGTCTTAACACTGGGCTGTGTTAAGTAGTTAAGTGCTGAAGTTGGATGCCTGATGTCACACAGGTGTTGTTGTAACATCAGACCTGCAGAATTAATAACAGCAGGATATGTTATTAGGGCACGCGTATTAGCTAGAATTGTGGAGAGTGGTTGACTCATTGGATGAGAATATCTTGGGATAGATATTTTCTGTTACATGGGAGATTTGATTGCAGGTATGTTGGAGAATTAAACGGTTGAAGATTTAAAAAGATTTTGGGGGATAAAATCTATTTTGAAGATTCAGTTTTAATTAACAAATCTGATCAAATATTGTGACAAGTCCAAGCCCAATTCAGGAGCTATATAAAGCGCACACGACCAAAGGAAAAAGTACAGAAAACATTCAGAAGATCAAGAGCAGAAGGCTTAGTGTCTAGAGTTTGTTTAAAGTGCTTGTATTTACACTATTCTAGGGTTTGAATAGGTGTTGAGTTTCTGTCCTCTCTAGAAGCTGTGAAGCAATAGAGAGTGGTTGATTGATCGAAGCTGTGAAGTAAGATCAAGGGTACTCAAAGTGGGTTCTTTGAGTGTTTGTAAGGGATTGAGTGGTGTTCTCATACCTAAGTGGTTTCTTAGGTAGGAAGTCATTAGTAGAGTATAAGTTTAGGAGATTGTCAACGGGTCGTTGAGTCTGTAAATTATATCTACAAGTAGTGAATTCCATCCCTGGCTTGGTAGCCCCCAGAGTAGGTTGGTTATAACCGAACTGGGTCAACAATTCTTTGTGTTATTTTACTGTTATTGCTGTCCATTGTGCAGAGTGTGTTGTTGTGACATCACACCTTAACATCACACGTCTGATACCAGAATTTCAATTGGTATCAGAGCAGGCATCCTGTCTGTCTCTGGGTGAGATCTAGGGAAGTTACTTTCTGGTGAAAAGATGGACAAAGAAGTTGGAGGATTCGTCAACAGACCCCCTATTTTGGATGGATCCAATTATGACTATTGGAAGCCAAGGATGACCACCTTCTTAAAATCCTTGGACAGTAGGGCTTGGAAGGCTGTTATTAAAGAGTGGAAAGCACCTGTCATGTGTGAGAAGGATGATGCTGGCAAAGATAAAGAAGGCACCTCTAAGCTAAAGCCTGAAGAAGAGTGGACCAAGGAGGAAGATGAGCTTGCCCTTGGAAATTCCAAAGCTCTGAATGTTATCTTCAATGGAGTGGATAAGAACATCTTCAGGTTAATCAATACCTGTGAAGTTGCTAAAGAAGCGTGGGATATCTTGCAGGCTACTCATGAAGGAACATCTAGAGTCAAGATGTCACGACTTCAGATTTTAACATCAAAATTTGAAAGCCTGAAGATGAAGGATGATGAGACCATTCATGACTTCCACATGAATGTTCTGGAATTGGCTAATGCATCCAGTGCTCTTGGTGAGAAGATGTCAGAGGAAAAGCTCGTAAGGAAGATCCTTAGGTCCTTACCTAAGAGGTACAAGATGAAAGTGACTGCCATTGAAGAAGCTCAAGACATCAGCAAGATGAGAGTTGATGAGCTCATTGGATCTCTTCAGACTTTTGAACTTGGTTTAAATGAAGAAGAACCAGAAAAGAAACCCAAGGGGATTGCTTTGGTCTCCACTCCTGCAGAAGATAAGGTAGTCAAAGATTCTCAGGAAGATTTGTCACAAGCCATTGCAATGTTGGGAAGGCAGTTCAACAAAGTGTTAAAAAATGGAACAATAACTACAAGCCTAGTGTCAGGAACAGTTCCTCTGACACCACCAATCCAAAAGAGAAAGATGAAGAGAAGACTGCTCAGGATAGAGGTGTTCAGTGCTTTGAATGTGAAGGGTATGGACATGTCAAGAAAGAATGTCCCACATTCTTGAAGAAGCAGAAGAAGGGCATGTCAGTTTCCTGGTCTGAATCTGATAGTGAAAGTGATGGTGAGTCAGCAAAGCATGCTAGAGCCTTAACAGGAACTGTTGTGTCTGATGATGGTAGTGATGAAGAAATAACTTATGAGGAGCTAGCTTCTACTTATCGAGAGCTGTGTTTGAAAAGTGCTGAGATTTGTCAAGAAAACAAGTATCATAAGCAACAAATTGCTCAGCTTGAAAATGAAAAAGCTGATCGGGAAGACGAAGTTGTGCTAGTTAAGTCCCAACTGGATCAGATGACTAAATTCATTAGGATGATGAACAGTGGTACTGCTGATCTTGATAAAATTCTTCAGTTAGAGAAATCTGCTGGAGATAAATCAGGCATAGGATATGTGGCTAGCACTTCAGGAACAAAAAGGGAGATGTCTCAACCGTTGTCTCAACATCAACCTACGAAACAGGGCCCTTCCCCAAAGAAGGTTGTTCAGCCCCAGAATGCTGAGAAGAAGAATGGCCCTCATCAGAGGAAGATACAGCCCCAAGGAGCTAGTCAGTATATGCCTCCCCAATATCACCAGAATATGCAAGCTGTCAAGTTCAAGCAGAACATGTCTCAGCAGAGGTATCAACATCAGGAAAAATGGTATGGTCATGCTTACAACAATGTTGTGACTTATGGAAGAAGGAAACCTCATCACCATAGAAGATAGGAGACAGCATCATCAATACAGCAGAAGATAATTCAACTATGGAATAAGGAGACAACAGTATGGGTGGCAGCCACAGAATTATCAAAGTGGGAGAAGATTTAACCACTTTAGAAACGGCAGAGTCAGATGCTTCTATTGTGGCAGGATTGGCCATATGCAGTCCTCGTGCTTCAAGCTTCACGAATATCCTAATTCTGCTCATCAACCCAAACAGCAAGAGGTTAGGCCTAGGGTGATGAAGAAATGGATACCTAAAGTTACCAGCTTGATAGCTCACACGTCCTTGAGGGTTTCTACCAAAGATGACTGGTATTTTGACAGTGGGTGTTCAAGACACATGACTGGAGTAAAGAATTTGCTTGTTGATGTGAAACCTCAGTCTTCTGGCTATGTTACATTTGGTGATGGGATCAAAGGAGAGATAAAGGGAATTGGAAGACTGAATTGTGACAGTACTCCCAAGCTGGAGAATGTTCTTCTTGTTAAAGGATTAACAGCTAATTTGATTAGTATTAGTCAAATTTGTGATCAAGGATTCAAAGTAGACTTCACAAGGTCCGAATGTAATGTGAAAAGATGACAAAGGAGAAGTCATTATGAAGGGAGCCAGATCTAAGGACAATTGTTATCTTTGGGTGCCGCAAAATTCAAATTCCTCCACGTGTGTGCTTGCTAAAGAAGATGATGTCAAAATCTGGCATCAGAAGCTGGGACATCTTCACCTAAAGGGAATGAAGAGAATTATCTCCTCAGAAGCAGTCAGAGGGATTCCCAAACTTAGTATTGAGGAGGGAAAGGTGTGTGGAGACTGTCAAAAAGGAAAGCAGACAAAGATGTCTCATCCGAAGCTTCAACATGACACCACCTCCAAAGTATTGGAACTCCTTCATATGGATTTGATGGGACCTATGCAGGTCGAAAGTCTGGGTGGAAAGAAATATGCTTATGTAGTTGTGGATGACTACTCAAGATACACCTGGGTGAATTTCATCAAAGACAAATCTGAGGTGTTTGATGTCTTTAAAGAGCTCTGTCATAAACTCCAAAGAGAAAAGGAGAGTAAGGTCATTAGAATTAGAAGTGATCATGGAAGAGAGTTTGAAAATAGTAAGTTTGAAGAATTTTGCTCGTCTGAAGGTATAAGTCATGAGTTTTCATCTCCTATCACCCCTCAGCAAAATGGAGTTGTTGAGAGGAAGAACAGAACTATACAAGAGTCGGCTAGAGCAATGATTCATGCCAAGAAACTACCTTATCACTTCTGGGCTGAAGCCATGAACACTGCCTGCTACATTCACAACATAGTTACCCTAAGAAGAGGCACTTCATCCACTCTATATGAACTATGGAAGGGAAGAAAACATAATGTTAAGTACTTCCATGTGTTTGGTAGTAAATGTTACATTCTAGCTGATAGAGAGCAGAGAAGGAAATTAGATTCCAAAAGCGATGAAGGGATATTTTTGGGGTACTCCATCAACAGCAGAGCTTATCGAGTCTTCAACTCCAGGACCAAAGTGATGATGGAGTCAATCAATGTTGTGATTGATGATGAAGAAAAGCATGAAGTTGAGGATGTCATAGAAGATGAAGAAAGAAATCCATCCCCAAGTACTGCTGACGCTGAGCCTGAGCAACCTCAGAAGGATCCTTCTATCAGGATTCAGAAGGATCATCCTAAGGAGCTGATCATAGGTGATCCAAATTCTGGAGTAAGAACTAGGTCCAGAGATATCATAGCTAGCTCGTGCTTCGTATCCAAAATTGAGCCAAAAACTGTCAAGGAAGCTCTGACAGATGAATTTTGGATAAATGTTATGCAAGAAGAACTGGAGCAGTTCAAGAGAAATGAAGTCTGGGATCTTGTGCCAAGACCAGAAGGGGTGAATGTTATTGGAACAAAGTGGATCTACAAAAACAAGTCAGACGAGCTTGGAGTGGTTACAAGAAACAAAGCGAGACTTGTTGCACAAGGCTATACTCAAGTGGAGGGAATCGACTTTGATGAGACGTTTGCTCCAGTGGCGAGACTAGAATCCATCAGACTACTTTTGGGTATGGCTTGTAACCTAAGATTCAAGCTGTTCCAAATGGATGTGAAGAGTGCCTTTCTGAATGGCTATCTGAATGAAGAAGTCTATGTAGATCAACCTAAAGGATTCACTGACCCAAACTTCCCCAATCATGTGTTCAAACTGAGGAAGGCACTGTATGGCTTAAAACAAGCTCCAAGGGCCTGGTATGAGCGGTTGACAGAATTCTTAGTAGCAAATGGGTATAGAAAAGGAGGCATTGACAAAACCTTGTTTGTCAAGGAAGAAGGAGGAAAATTAATGGTAGCCCAAATTTATGTGGATGACATTGTATTTGGGGGGATGTCAGATGCTATGGTAAAACAGTTTGTCCAACAAATGCAATCAGAATTTGAAATGAGTTTGGTTGGAGAACTTAGCTACTTCCTTGGGTTGCAAGTCAGACAAATGGAGGATTCTATCTTTATTTCTCAAAGAAAATATGCTAAGAGCATAGTAAAGAAGTTTGGCCTAGATAAAGCCAGTCACAAAAGGACACCTGCTCCCACCCATTTGAAGCTATCCAAGGATGAGAATGGAGTAAGTGTGGATCACAGCTTGTACAGAAGTATGATTGGGAGTTTACTATATCTCACAGCAAGCAGACCTGATATTTCCTTTGCTGTTGGAGTGTGTGCTAGATATCAGTCTGATCCTAAGGTAAGTCACTTGAATCAAGTGAAGAGGATTCTGAAATATGTAAATGGCACAAGTGACTATGGAATGTTATATAGCCGTGATTCTGGGACAGTTTTAAAAGGATACTGTGATGCTGATTGGGATGGAAGTGCAGATGATAGAAAAAGCACTTCAGGAGGGTGTTTCTTTCTAGGGAACAATTTGATTTCCTGGTTCAGCAAGAAGCAGAATTGTGTATCTCTCTCAACTGCTGAAGCGGAGTATATAGCAGCAGGAAGTAGTTGCTCTCAGCTGGTATGGATGAAGCAGATGTTGAGTGAATACAATGTTAAACAAGATGTTATGACTTTGTACTGCGATAATCTGAGTGCAATTAATATATCTAAAAATCCTATACAGCACAGTAGGACAAAGCACATAGACATAAGGCATCATTTCATAAGGGATCTGGTAGAAGAAAAAGTTGTTACCTTGGAACATGTAGCCACAGAGAACCAGCTGGCTGACATATTCACTAAAGCCTTGGATGCAAACCAAATTGAAAGGTTAAGAAGCAAATTGGGAATCTGCATTTATGAAGACTGAATCTGATAGAGGGGTTGTGGGCAGTTGGGGTGGTTCTGAAAATGTGTAGTCAAATGCCAGGTGAAGTTTGCCTAATTGTGGCTAAAAAGGGGGAGAACAGTCAAGAGTATTATTGCCATATGCTGCTGATGTGATGCAGAGATTAAGGGGGAGATAGATTGATGCTGCTAAAAGGTGTGTAGTTGAAAAGTTTGTTGATGCATTAAGGGGGAGTTTTGACATTTGTTGAGTGCAGCCAAGCAGACATCTAGGGGGAGTAAATTGCTGCACATTATGAGCTACTAAACAGCTATGATGCTGGTTCATGTTTTAGAGGGGGAGCACCAATTGGTTATTGTCAATAAAGAAGATGGTGTTGCAGCAGATCAAGTGATGAAGACTATGCAAATTGTCAAACTGCTGCTGGTTATGAGTTTCAAATTCTTTGAAGATTATTCCGCTGCTGAAATCTCTGAAGGTGCAGAGTGCAGAAGTTGATTGCAGAGTGCAGAGATTGTTTTAGCCAAAATTAGCCAAATGAGGAGATTGATAGTTCCTGGATTGGCTGGAATTTTGGTAAAACAAAGGTTATTCAATGTTGATGTCAAGGTGCTGATGTTGCAACATTGAAGTCTTAACATTGGGCTGTGTTAAGTAGTTAAGTGCTGAAGTTGGATGTCTGATGTCACACAGGTGTTGTTGTAACATCAGACCTGCAAAATTAATAACAGCAGGATATGTTATTAGGGCACGCGTATTAGCTGGAATTGTGGAGAGTGGTTGACTCATTGGATGAGAATATATTGGGATAGATATTTTCTGTTACATGGGAGATTTGATTGCAGGTCTATTGGAGAATTAAAAGGTTGAAGATTTAAAAAGATTTTGGGGATAAAATCTGTTTTGAAGATTCAGTTTTAATTAACAAATCTGATCAAATATTGTGACAAGTCCAAGCCCAATTCAGGAGATATATAAAGCGCACACGACCAAAGGAAAAAGTACAGAAAACATTCAGAAGATCAAGAGCAGAAGGCTTAGTGTCTAGAGTTTGTTTAAAGTGCTTGTATTTACACTATTCTAGGGTTTGAATAGGTGTTGAGTTTCTGTCCTCTCTAGAAGCTGTGAAGCAATAGAGAGTGGTTGATTGATCGAAGCTGTGAAGTAAGATCAAGGGTACTCAAAGTGGGTTCTTTGAGTGTTTGTAAGGGATTGGGTGGTGTTCTCATACCTAAGTGGTTTCTTAGGTAGGAAGTCATTAGTAGAGTATAAGTTTAGGAGATTGTCAACGGGTCGTTGAGTCTGTAAATTATATCTACAAGTAGTGAATTCCATCCCTGGCTTGGTAGCCCCCAGAGTAGGTTGGTTATAACCGAACTGGGTCAACAATTCTTGGTGTTATTTTACTGTTATTGCTGTCCATTGTGCAGAGTGTGTTGTTGTGACATCACACCTTAACATCACACGTCTGATACCAGAATTTCATCAAACATATGCATGCAAAGCATAAGCCATATTTGGTACCTTGCGCGAAAGCCCAAATCAACTTTCAGTCAAGACGGTGACATATCCCCAGCAGATATTACAATTAACCCATACGCTTACTCTGTTCCCGGGTCATAGATCATTTATCGATCTTACCCTTGACCAGTCATTGTCCATCAACCCCTTGATGACGATATTTCGGTCAGATTTTTCGTTCTGTCATCCCTATGACAATGTGCTCCCTAAGTCATATTTTTCTTTCTGTTATCCCTATGACAATGTGCTCCCTAAGTCAGATTTTTATTTATGTCATCCCTATGATAATGTGTTCCCTAAGTCAGATTTTTCTTTCTGCCATCCCTATGACAATGTGGTACCTTCGGTCGAGTATTCTTTCTGTCATCCCCATGACAATGTGTTACCCTCGACCAAGTCTTCTTTCTGTCATCCCTATGACAATGTGCTCCCTAAGTCAGATTTTTCGTTCTGTCGTCCCTATGACAATGTGTTTCCTTTGGTCGTGTATTCTTTTTGTCATCACCATAACAATGTGGTCCCTCGGCCAGGTTTTCTTTCTGTCATCCCCATGACGATGTGTTTCCTCGGTCGGGTCTTCTTTCTGTCATCCCCATGACAATGTGGTCCCTCGGCCAGGTTTTCTTTCTGTCATCCCCATGACGATGTGTTTCCTCGGCCGGGTTTTCTTTCTGTTATCCCTATGACAATGTGCTCCCTCGGTCGAGTCTTATTTCTGTCATCCCCATGACAATGTGTTTCCTTTGGTCGAGTCTTCTTTCTGTCATCCCTATGACAATGTGTTCCTTCAGTTGAGTCTTCCTGCCATCAAATTACTTTGATGATGTGTGCCCTTTCGCTGGGGTTCCATTTTTCTTTCCGTTAAATCCCTTTGACCATGTGGTTCGCTGGGTATGTTGTCTTTCCATCATATTCCTTTGCAAAGTGGGATTGGGCTCTAGTTTATATGGTTTCTCCTTGCAGTTAGCAAATTTTGCGGTTCTTTTTGTATTCAATCACCTTCTACCTTGAATGTCCTGAAGTTGTTGCTATCATCCCTTCAGGTCCAAGTTGATTGAATAGGGGCAGCTGTAGTACCTCAAAATTTGCCCTCTTATTTATTACCTTATAACAGTGGCTTATGCTTCATTTGCATTTTAGCTAGGTCATCGGGCACATACATGCATATCATTTGGCTATGTGGTTATGCGATCAAGGTTCTCTATTCAAGCATCGTCAGGTTGTAACAGACATTTATTTCATCACTCGACACATGCGTAAAGTATTTCTCCGAGTTACGTAATCACCGGGTCAGCAAAGCTCTTATCAAACATAAATTTTCATGTCAAGAATCTCAGAGGAAGTTGAAGTTTTCAGCCGATTCAGAACAGTTTGAGCAGAAAATCAGTTTGCTGTGCAAACTTGCAAAATTCATAACTCTTGCTCTGGAACTCGTTTTGGCTGGATATTTAACAGTTAGAACCGTCTTGGTATTCTCTACAACTTTTATGTTCGGCTCGGAAGTCAATTCATCAAGGAAAGTGGTGGGAATTATTTGTTTCTGGAATTTCGGTTTCGCTGGATAATTGAGTCAGTGGTATTCAAAAGGGCTTAACTTCTGATTGGGTCATCAGTTCTGAGCTATTCCTATGCGAAAAAGTTCCATATTGGAATTATATGCAACTTTCGTGTTCGGACCGAGGGCTGATTCTTTGAGGAAGATCTCCGAATACGCGAGTTTTCAGAGTCGATACAGTGCAAAAATAGTGGAAAATAGTGTTGAACCGTCATGTTTCGGTCACTAAAAAATTCATAACTCTCAGCTCGTTTATCGGATTGATGTCCTTCCGGTGCCTAAAATTCTGTTTCGATGCCATCTTCGTGACGTAAGTTCAGTATGAGTCAGGTCCAAACGGAAGAACCCCGAAAGTGCGAATTACTGGAAGAATTCTTTGGCACAGTTCACTGTCTGTCAGATATTGGAAAATTCATAACTCGGTCAATTTTTATCGGATTGCGTCCGTTCTCAAAGCTACGGTTCATAAATTTTGTGCTCTTCAAGATTGAATACAAGCTCGAGTTCGAACGGTACTCCGAAGATGGTCGTTTTGGTTTATTTCGCAAAACTGACGTGTCGAACCGAAGAAAATGGCTGAAAGTTGTTTCACGAGAAAATTCATCTCACTCGTCGTTTGTCCAATTGAGCTCATTTTCGGACACGGGGTCACTGACTCATGGATTTACAACTTTTCTGACAAAGTCAAGTCGAGATTTTGCTCCCGAGCGCATGACCTTGCCACGTTTTTGAGTAGCAGACAGTCGAAAAGCTGAAAAAGGATGATTTACTCAGTACCGTCTCGCCATTCAAAAACTCGCAACTTACTCAATTTTTATCCGATTGCGTCCATTCTCGAAGTGTTACGACCGTAAGTCCGTCACAGACGTTTTCACGTGAGACGTAGAGTCATAGATTCGCACCGATCCAAGAGTTATTTTTAATTGAGCAGGTTATTTTCAGGCACAACCGAATTCCCCTTGCACTATATATTCAAGTCTAAGTGTTTTTCCCTCCAACTTCACAATTCATTACAAACACTCTAAAATCAAACTCCAATTCTCTCCAAGATTAAAGTGAGGGTTTTCAACTTATTCATCAAGAAATTCAAGAACATCATGAACAAGTTCAAGAACTCAACAACAACTTGATCAATTCTCTTTCTCCGAGCACCATCCTTCTCTTTTCCCCCCGAACCGTAGTCCGAACTACGTTGACTCTAACTTTCCCATTGCGCAAGGGAATACGTAGGCCTAGGACTCCGAGGACGTCCTACCGAGTCACTTCTTTTCTTCTTCTTCCGTCTCTCCTTTCTCTTCGCTCCTGCTCCTTTTCCTTTCCAGTAGCAGCGAAGCTCTAGATGACGACACCCTTTGATCGATAACAACAAGCGTGGATCCCATCGAGTACGATGGACGCGTAGGGGTGCTAATACCTTCCCCTCGCGTAACCGACTCCCTTACCCGTTTCTCTTGGTCGTGAGTGTTGCACCCCAAAATTTGTCCTCCTTACTTTAGTACTAACTAGCTTATGTTTCATTGCATTTTTGCATTATCATATGTGCATATCATTGGTTCTTAACATGGGGTCAAGGTGCCTGAGGCAGTTTCTCAGAGGGTCAAGCAAGAGTCCTGGTATTGTCCAAGAGAGCTCAAGTGGATCACTCTCTCCTAACCAGTGCATAAATTAGGGTTTTGAAATTCTTGGGTTTATTGCTCCAATGGGCAAGCTCCTTGGGTTTTTATCATCACCAAATGGCATATCTTATCTTTGTTGGAGAAGATACACATCATATTCAGAGGAATTTGGATTTGGAAACTGTGCTATTTCCTCCTAGACTGAGGGTACCAAAACTAGGGTTTGATATAAAGTCATTTTATTTCTGATTTCTTGGGCAAGACTTGATTCCATGGTATTCCTTGGGTCCCTAGGTACCTAGGGATGGGAGTTTGTCCATCAGTTTGGTCCAGGAGGATTTCAATTGGCCAATGGATTGGGAATCAGGTGGATTGGGTAAAAGTCAACAGTGAGAGGAGAAGTCAACTGTGGAATTTTGAGGTTCTCTCCAAGGTTTTCAGGGTCTCACATCCTCATATGGTCCTCAAAAGTCAAGAATCAGGAGTTGGTGCAAAAGTTACTAAATATGGAAATGACCTATAATTTGAAAGTTTCCTTTTTGGGCAAGTTCCTTCACTACATTCAACTTGACTTTTCATCATCAAGAAAGCTTCAAATGAATTTTTCTCCAACATGAAAGTTTAAGATCTTTTTCTCCTCTTTCCAACAAGTACTAGTGGGTCTCCATATCATTTGTGAAACTCCAGTTATGATCAAAAGAAGGCAAAGTGGTTTTTAGGGTTTTTCATGGTTCCATTTTCACAACTTTGGGCATAATGACCTATAATCAATTTCATTGACTCATGCCACATTCTAATATCAAAGAAAATTCCTTGAGGATTATTTTGGGCCCAAGAATCATGAAATTCCATGGTTTATTCTTCACTTATTTTCCATTATTCAAAATTGACAAATTATTTAAAACTCATGAATCAAATGGTTTCAAGGCCCAATTTCAATTGAGGTGTGATTAGCAATTCAAACACAAGTGATCCATCATGAAATAGTTGGGTATCCATGCATGGAAGGAGGTGTATCTCACATAATGCAAAATTCCAAATTTGTCCAAAACTCATTAAACAAAGATTTGCCCAAGCCCAAATCATTATCAGTGAAAAGCCCTAGTCTATTTAAACCAATTCATGCACTGGTTAGGGCAATAACGTGCATTTGGAGGAGAATTGAAGTGTGCAACCCCAAAGCTTTTCTTCAACAAATCTCACAATCCACAGGGTTTTTTCAGCAACTTCTTCCACAAACCTCTTCCTGGTGATCCAGAGAGTAAAAACCAACCATCATTCGCAGCTAAAAGCAAGGAGTAGGGTTGCACCATCTCAGGTTGGTAGGTTTTTTGATCGTCGTAAAGCTCTCCTTTTAAGTATGCATATTGACGTGTTATGTCTGCTGATCATCCTAATATAGTTTTTGTTGTGTTTGGACGTGTGTATTGCTTGTATCGTGAGTTTGAATTTTTGAGCCCTAACCTTTTTCTTTTCGTTTTTTATTATACATTGGTTATTTGAAATTTTGGATGACATATTTGAATTCCTTGTGATTTTCTGGTTCAAATGGTGTATTCGCATGCATTTTTTGGACGAGTTTTGAATGGCAGGTGGTGGAGGAGTCGACTGGAACCCTAGTTCCGGCGACTGGTGTGGTGGCTGGCCGGTGAAAGATCCCAACGAAGAAGACGCAATCGTGACCGTCCATGGTCACGATCCAATGGCCATTAGCTTGCCATGTGTTTTATTTCTTATTTTTTTTCTGAATTTTATTTATTGATCACATGTACTTTCACCCACCATAATTACCATGCTCATCCAATTATTTCATTTCATTCTGTTTACTTTTCTTCACGTTGACCGAGGGTGGACCATTTGATGAATCGTGTGGCCAAAGTGATGCCACTGAATTAAAATAAACACGTGCCTGGCACGTGAGAGTACACGGTATGCTGCAGGCTTTACTATGGCACGTGCATGATAATTAACGTGTTCCTTTTCATCACAACCATAGATCTTGCTTACCTGCAGGTTTTGTTGACTGGATGATAACCGTCAGATGGATCCAAAGGTAAGCATGGGTCAACTGGGTTGACTTGGCCCATGCGTACACCTTTTTTTATTTTTTTATTTTTTCTGATAATTTAGTTGGATTGGGCCCTGTTATTGGCACCCCCTCTGAGCCCATTGTTTTATTTCCAATACATTTTTCTTACTAAACGCACCCCCGTGCTATTTTCTCCATTTTATTTTTATTAACTCATTACATTTTCATTTTTAATCTTTAAAAATACATAATTGCATTTAAAAATTCTCATAAAATTCATGCATCATTTCTATCATTTTATAAAATTTTCCAAATTTTATTTTTTATTTTATTTTATTTTTTATCGTCTAAATTTAATATTTGTTTATTTTCTTTTGGAATTACACATATCATGCATACTTAAAATTGTTTATTTTATTTCTCTGCATCCATAAAACATTTTCCATCCGTTCTTTTTGCATTCATTCACCAACATTCTGAAGTGCATTAAAATATTTTTCTTTCATTTTTAAATTTATTTCATATTGCATTTTGGTCCTTCCCTTTGGCACACTGAACCCTGCTTCCCATCTGAGCCTTGCATGATTGTTTGAGTGACTAACACCTTGAATTTTTGCAGGAGTTTTTGATATTTTGTGTGCCTCTGGTTGAATAATATTGATGTTTAATTTGGGAATTTTGGAAGCTATTTCTCTAATTATTTAATTACTTTCACTTGAGATCTGCTTGTATGTGTATTGCTGATCACTCTAGTTACCTTGTTTGGAAAGGCACTTGTGCCATTTGTTTTGGGGGTTGTTTATTTGATTTCTTAATTCATGTTTGGATTGTTATCACTATTATGTGCCATTGTTTGGTTTTCATCTGCTTTGATATTATTTATGTCCATTTGGTACTAACCTTTTATGTAGGGTATGGATAAGTATCCATGGTCATCCTTACTCTTTCCTTCTCTCATCTTTTTTCTTTTAGGTTTAGGTTGTCGTCAAACCTCATTAACCGTAGGTCACCCATGCATGATAACTTTAGGACTCTTAGTTCCCCGTAGAGTTTCCCTTGTGTCTTCTCTCTTCTTACCTAAAACTTCTTGAAAATACTTAATAAGGATAAATTGTATTGCGCACGAGCCTTAAGCGTGGGGAATGAGAAATGAAGGGCTTCCTCTCATCTTTCTAGAGTGCTTAGCGAGAGTCCTGTCTTGGGACGATGCGTTAAGTATTCGCCCCTGTGCCCTAGACTTTGGTGCAATGCAACTTATGAACTAACTTAAGCCACTTCTGTCCTAAAAAACACAAACCAACTTCAAACTTTTTTTGTCCTTCGGGATTGTCAAACTAAAGGATATTTTCAAAAAGGCACGTTACCTTCCGTCTAAGTCGCAAACAGGCATTGACCCTAACTGCCGGACGCGAATTTAACGTCGCTCATAAAAAACACAAAAAGAACTTGGTCCGAACTACGTTGACTCTGAATTCCCCATTGCACAAGGGGGGTACGTAGGCCTAGGACGTCGACGTCCTACCGAGTCTGTCTTTGTTTCCCTTCCCCGTCTTAGTACAGCCCTAGATGATAGGATAGCTCACCCTTAGAATAGAAAACAAGCATGGATCCCATCGAGTATGATGGACGCGTGGGGTGCTAGCACCTTCCCCTCGCGTAACCGACTCCCGAACCCAGGTTATGGTTACGATGACCATTCCTTTCCCTCTTCCTCAGGTTTATGCGGTGTTCCCTTTCCCTCTCTTGGGATAAATTTACACTGCTGGCGACTCTGTTTTCCGCGCCACTCTCGCGTTTGTACCTGGATGAAAATCCTGGGAGCGACAGCTAGCGACTCTGCTGGGGACTCTGGTTGACCTATGTTGGTCCATCCCTAACCGAGTCAATCCTAGCGCTTTCTTGTCTTTGTTCTCTTTGGGTGTTTTTGTCTTTGTTTTGCTTTATTTGTTCTATTTTATTTTTTTACCACATTTTCTGCATTACATTCCATTTTTATTACTGTCATACTGCTGTGTTGTGCTGGCTGTTCTTGTTTTGTAGGTTGGGTGGGTCTGAGAGATAAGCCCAATACCCAGGCTTGAGTATACCCTAGGACTAGAGTGGAAAGTAGTGGGACCTACGTGCCCGATTGGTACGTTTGTGTGTTCACGAAATTCACAACCAGACGAGGCTATCTTGGGACGCATTCTAACGTGTGTGTCTTGCGCATGTTGGGGTGTTGATCTAGAGAGCTGTCAACTCTGGTGACCGATTATCGAGGACCTTAGTGGAAACATCCCTCTTTAGTGGTGACAGTGGCAGACCACATCCTGTGGCAAACCCATTCGCACCCGAGGGCCCGCTTTGGAACTCGCATAGGATGGCCCCTATCTTTTAAAGAGAATCAGTGGAGGCACTCTTCGATTGACGATAGTATTGTACCCCGAGGGATGAATGTACTATTGTTTCTCGACCTTAGTGCCAAAGCTGAGGACCTTCCGCTTTGGAGAATCAGTTGAGGCCTCCTCGATTGATGATGATGCCAAACCATAAATGGTGAACGTATCATCATTTCTCGACCTGAGAGCCTGGGATACTGAACATCCTAGTACCCACACGTGAGAGGGGATGGGTGTTTGCATGTTTGCAGGTAACCGAAACCTTCAACCTACCCTGTTCTTCTGGATTTCTCGTCAATGTCTGATTATTTGGGGTTCCTGGTTATCTCAGTAGTTCAGAATTCTGGTTTTCTGGGTTGTGGTTCTCGTTCAGTTAACAGCACAGCACATCCAGCAGTGTTGCCTTGACCCCATGTTTGCATGAGCATATCATTTTCTTGCATTCTAACATGTTTGACATTTTTTAGGGCTTGCATCTTACTCTTGATTCCGATTTTCTGAGGTTACCTTGGCATGGATGTTCAGAGAAAGAAGACTGTTGCTTACTCGTTCCCAGATCCGACCTTGACATTGATTCATAAGCTGATTAATATGGCTGGTTCCGGAGTTCGTACAGAGTTCAGTGAAAGGTATGGGAGACTTCTGAAATTTGTCTACAATATCTCCAAGTATGAGAAGGATGCCATTCATACACTTCTTCAATTTTATGATCCGTCTTTGCGTTGCTTCACTTTCCCGGACTACATTTTGGCCCCAACGTTGGAGGAGTTCTCATTTATTTTGGGAATCCCCATCAGGCATGACATAGTATTCTTTTCTGAAGAACACCCCGGGATAAGAGAAATGGTTGTTGCTCTTCATATTAGTGAATCTGTTCTGAGCGGTAACATTGAAGAAAGACAAGGAGTTAAGGGTTTCCTATTGAAGTTCTTGTTTGATCAAGCCTGCATACATGTCAAAGAGAAGAATTGGACTGCTTTCCAAGCTATCCTAGCTATGTGCATCTATGGGATTGTCCTATTTCCGAATATTCCTGATCTGGTGCATATGCATGCCGTCAGAATCTTTATTTCGAAGAATCCTATACCTACCTTGCTAGGTGATGTGTATCACTCAGTTCACTACAAGAATGAGAATAGGCGTGGAAAAACTGTGAGTTGTTGTGCACCACTCTTATCTACTTGGTTTCTGAGTCGTCTCCCCGAATCTGGCGCTTTCGTTGATACGAAAGATTCTCTGAAATGGTCAAAGAGGGTTATGGGCTTGACTGCTGACAACATTGTTTGGATCAATCATGACTTGCTAGGAATGGAGATTATTTACAAGTGCGGAGAATTCCCTAATGTACCCTTGATAGGGAGAAAAGGTGGAATTAACTATAATCCTTCCCTTGTTATCAGACAGTTTGGTTATCCTTTAAGAGGTCCACCTGATGAGAGAGACATCAGAGAGTCCTTATTCTTCAATGGTATTGAGGATCAAGAGATGATGAGGAAGATTGTGAACGCTTGGAAACAGGTGACCAAGAAGGGTAAAACTTCGTTTGGAAAATGTAATGATCGGGCTTTTCCTTCCTATAAAGAGTGGATTAAGAAGAGAGCAGAAGAGGAGCTTCTTTCCTTCCCGGTGGAACCACCCTTGTATCCTTTGATGATCGAGCCTCCTACCATAGTTGAGATAGAGAAGTTCGACAAGTTATGGGCTGAAAAGGAAAAGCTGCGAGAAGAAAACAGAGAGCTACTAAGGGAAATCTATCAGTTAAAGCATGAGAGGGGTGAAGCTGTTCAAAAACAGAGCTTCTTGTTAAAGCGGAAAAAGAGCTAGCTGACATGGTCGCATCCAGAAAAAGGATGAAAGAAGCTTTGGATGGTATCAGTAAGGTTCTCGAGTCCAAGAAGGAGGAATTAGACAAGGCTTTGTTGAAAATTCACAGGTTCGATGAACACCGAGAAACTGCAATGGCCGAGAATAAGAAAAAGGAAGACGATTATCTAGCTAAGATAGACCAATTGACATTGACGCTCAAGAAAAAAGACGCTGAGATCTTATCAGGGATATTCAAGAGACAAGTAGTCGAGGGTCGACTCAATGAAGCCATAGCCTCCATAGAAGAACTGAAAGTCCAAGTTGAAGTGAAGAAACCTAGACATGAGGGTCCTAGCATGGATGGTGCTTCTGGAGAAGACGCTTGGGAGATGCATTGCCGATACTTGGAAGGGATCATACATAGAAGAGACGTCCTTATTCAAGAGCTAATTCAGAGACCAAAGCATCCCGACACCAAGAAGATGTTCAAGGAAATTCAAGACTGGAGCAGAAAGCATAGTGGATAGGGGGATTGACACTTGTGGACTTTGATGATATGCCGTAGTTTTCTTTTCTCTTTTATTGTATTTGGATCACCACCAGGCTTGTTGGCTGGGACCTCTATTATTTATGTGTTCAGATTTGTTACCTTGGATCGTGATTGTTGACATTTGGTTTTCCTCTGGTTTTCTTAATATATGAGCAGAAGTTCCGTTCTATCTTGTTATTAAACTGGAATCAAGGGGTGGATCGCCCTGCTAATATTCAGACATGTTCATTTGCATTTGCATAATCATTTTGCATAATCATTCTGCATGACAGGTGTTTATCTCCGGTGTTCTTATCTTGTTATAATCTCAGAATTGCAGACTTAACTCCTCAGGCCATTCAAGAGTTGATCATGGAGCGAGTTCAAGCTGAGTTGAGTGAACTGAAGGTTCAGATGAGGCAATTTGGGGAAGACATGCTCTAGGAGCAGAGGATGCTGAGGGAGGAGATCAACCAGATGAAGACTCAGATGGGTTTGGTCAGGAGATTTTGAAAACAGTGTTGAAGAAGGAAGACAGTCCTGTGGCCGCTTCCACAACAGAGATCCTTACTCCTTCCATCTCTTGGGAATTTGATTTAAATCGTGAATTACTCGTGAGTCTCCTCCACAAGCGGAAGTTCCAGGACTCTCCCAACAGCAGTTAGGTCTTGGCTCCCAAGAGAAGCCCAAGGGCAAAAAGTGCACACAGGGGCAGAAGAAGTCTGAAAGAGTTTTTCATCCGCTCCCTATGCCATATTCTCAACTATTGCCGCATCTCCTTCAGTTTCAACTGGTACAGAAAAGGACTTTGGCTCCTCTCACTGGTGATCCTCCACCAGGCTATGATGCAAGAGCCCATTGTGATTTCCATTCTGGGGCACCAGGACATACTGTGGAGGAATGTAGGGCCTTTCAACACCGAGTCCAGGATTTGATTGACGCAGGGGAAATTGAGTTCACGTCGGGCGGTGTGAATGTACAAGGTGATGTTACCCTAATTGTTGCAGAAGAAGTGAAGGCTCATCCCCTCTTTACAGGATCCACCTCATGCCATGGACTTTATCCGCAGCCTTTTGCTATAGAAGTTTCACGTCAGTAACCTTTGTTTGTGACTCAGCCAAATGCGGAAAGGAAAGTGCAAGCGCAGGTGAGGCGCCCAAATCAGCACCGACAATAGAATTATCAGCAACAGGGGCAACCGAGACCAAGAGGGACCAAGAGGATATTTGATCCTATTCCCATTCCTTATAGTCAGCTGTTTACTCGTCTGCTCAAGAACTCTCTGATTCAAACGAGGAGTACCACGCCGGTACCGTACCCTATTCCTCCGGATTATGACATGACTACTAGGTGCGAGTTCCACTCGGGAACGTTTGGGCATACGATTGATGAGTGTAAGGCATTCCAGCACAAGGTGCAAGACCTGGTAGACGCCGAGATCATTGTATTCACTGAAGATGATATGTACATCAATGGAAGCCTCCTTTCTCAAATGAACACTCAGTCTGTAAGTACGTCCAGACAGAATTAAGCTTCCTCAGCAATGGCAATCTTCAGCTTCTTTACTGCATTTTCATTTGTAGTTTTTTATTTCTTGTTAAAGCATCGTATGTACGCAAGACTTGTTTGTTTTTTATGATGATATTAATGCAATGAGTATGTTTTCTTTGAAGTAATCCATTCGTGTTCACTCTTAAATGTTTATATGCACTGCAATACCAATTTTCTTGTTTAGAACTCTCGAGGGAGGATGACGAAATAAGAACGCAGATTTCTAATGGTACGCTTTTGGATAGAACCCTGTTGAGGATGTACAGGCATTGTTTCAAACCCCTAAACACTGGAGATATAAGGGAGATAGACCCTCGTTAACCCCTTCGAGCCTTGGAGTAGGAGTTTCTTTCGTACGAAAAAAAACCTCATACTTAACCCAGGGGCAGGGTAGGCGTCAGTTAGTCTGACCAAGCGTTCAAATTTCGAGGAGAGTGTGCATCTGAGGATCCATTACCTTCTATCCCACCATCAAGAGGACAAGAGATGTGAAACCACAATGGTTATCCATCAGCGATCAAGAAGTAAGGCAGTCACAACCCTTTCAAGCAAGTAAAACAACCAGTGTCGCGCGCTTTGTTCAAAAGGGGGAATAAAAAAGGAAAAGCCCGCTAAGTCGAAACTTAAAAACAAGTGACTTAGGCAAAAGTTAGGGCATCCCGCTGGACTTCAAAATCAAAAAAACTCAAAAGAGTCAGTCCAGGAAAAAATTAGGGATAAAAAAAAAGCAAAAGAAAGAAAAAGAGAAAAGCATTACAAAAAGAAAATCCTCTATAAGAACAAATTCGTGTGATTACAGACACAAAAGATAAAAAGGGGTGACTGTCATTCCAAAACCACCTTAGGTGCAAAACCATTAGTGGCATAGGCGTTTGGGTCAGATTAACTGAACATAGGACTGGAGGACATCACGAAGACTGGGTGGGTACCAATAAATTTTGAGCCATAAATCCTTTTTTCTGAAACCGTGAACCAGACCGCGTTACAACCCTTAAAAGTCCTAACTGAAACAGGGTTTATTCTGAAAGCGCACTTCAACAGGATAGCGTTCCTGACTCCTATAAGTTGTGCTAATAAGACTTGTTGGTATTGCATGTGCGCATTGTTTTTGCCATTCAAAAATCAAGGTCGCATCCCAGCAAGTGATTCATTCACAAGGCTCGGCGACGCATTTTCAATAAAAACTTCAAAGTTAACATGAGTGTTGCATTAGGATTATCATTCTCATAAATAACTTGTTCTGTTTGCATACATGTGCCTAAACATCAATGGCAGCTTACACAGTGAACGTCAGTCAAGAAGCTTGATCCTACCAAGTTGAGATGCTTGGAAATTCTGAAAGAAAATCATATCAAAGGGCATGCTGCCAAGAGACTCAGTGTAGAGTGGGCTCTCCCCAGTAAGTCGTGTTAAGATGTAGCTAATCTGGGGCAGTCACGTCGAGAAAACTCTCCAAAATTCAGTTATTCTGGGGCATTCATTCTAGGATCAGGGGCAAAGTCACTTCAAAGCCCATAGTGGGGCAGGCCACCTCTAGAGCATGGGAGATCGTCCATTCCTGAAAATGGTTAATTGAAAACACCTCCTCAAGGTTCAAGATGCTAAAGCAGAGTATTGTCAAGTCATTACGATCCCCTTTCGAGGTAATGTACGTCATGGATTATGAAGACCGGGGCAGTTATGTTGAGATATGATAAATCTCTCCAAGAGTTTGAAGACCCTGGGGCAGTGCGAACGCCCGATCTTCTATAAAATCCTCTTGAGATGATTTCCTCCATTAGACCTGGTGGTCTGGGGCAAGTGAAAAGTTCAAAGAGCCGCTTATGACCATAAAGACAAGTCAGGTTGCAGGGCAACAGGATTGTACATCCCCAGCAGTTGGCTCTCCCCAGCATTGAGATTGCTCCTTCCCCAGTAGGACAAACTTTCCTCAGCAGAGCAGACCTTCCCCAGCAGGACAAACTTTCCTCAGCAGAGCAGACCGCCCCCAGCAGGAGACTTGGGAAGTATTCTCTCCGGATCAAGACGTTATTTCCCCACAGAATCAGGGTGTTCACCTTCCCCATCCAGTAAGCGCGCTTTCACCGACAATGTCATATTCTAATCCCCAGTAAGATGGGAGTAAAGTCATTCTCCCCGTCAGCAGGCTAAGATCAGCAGTATCCCCAAGCAGGCTAGTATCATGGACTATTTTCCCCAGCAGGTTCTGAGCCAATTGGATATTAGCAATTTTCAGTAACAGACTTTCGGTTCCGTTATTGGCGTTAATTCTCAACTCCCCCAGCAGAGGAAAAATCTCAGGTTTTGGATGTTACCTTCAATGAAAGACAGGTGGGGTCCCCGGTAGTTCTCTCGGGATTTCATCCCCAGCAAAAGTTGTTAATCCGAAGAGTCGATCAGTATGACCCTTCTTAGCAGAGTTTCTGGATTCAGAGGGCAATTTATTTTTGTCATCCCCAGCTGAATGGATCTTTTCTCTCCGGCATTTATTTTGCTGGAGGGACCCTTTTTGCATATCATAAGCATTCGCATTGCATCCTCAAACACTTAGCATTTCCATTTCGCATGGAGCATTACGCCACAATTCAAACATTTACATTCGAAGCATAAGCCAGGTTTGGTACTTTCTTGGCCAGTTCTCTTTCCCAACAGAGATGGCATAACTCAGGAGATTTTGGAGGGATGCGTTCCTCATACTTGTGCTCCCCGACATAGTCTTTTATTTAGACTTCTCCTTTCACCAGCAGAGTCATCTTATCTGTGGATCATGGGTCCGTTAGAAGTTTGTCTGGCCTTCCTCTTTTGGGAAATCCCGTTCTTGCTTGACATATTTTGTTTGCAAGAGGTGGTTTAAACCAGAAGTTTTGTTTCACGTTATCCCCGGTGAAGTCGCCATTTATTTTGCTAGTTCTCTTTATCAGCAGAGATAGTGATCTTTGGGATATTTTCTTCCGTCAGTTTCCCTTTATCAGCAGGGATGGCATTTATTTTGCTAGTTTCTCTTTATCAGCAGAGATAGCAAGCTTTTGAAGATTTTCTTCGTTAGTTCCCTTTATCAGCAGGGATGGCATTTACTTTGCTAGTTTCTCTTGATCAGCAGAGATAGCAATCTTTTGAAGATTTTCTTTTGTCAGTTTCCCTTTATCAACAGGGATGGCATTTATGTTGCTAGTTTCTCTTTATCAGCAGAGATAACAATCTTTTGAAGATTTTCTTCTGTCAGTTTCCCTTTATCAGCAGGGATGGCATTTATTTTGCTAGTTTCTCTTTATCACCAGAGATAGCAATCTTTTGAAGGTTTTCTTCTGTCAGTTTCTCTTTATCAGCAGGGATGGCATTTATTTTGTTAGTTTCTCTTTATCAGCAGAGATAGCAATCTTTTGAAGATTTTCTTTTGTCAAGTTTCCCTTTATCAGCAGGGATGGCATTTATTTTGCTAGTTTCTCTTTATCAGCAGAGATAGCAATCTTTTGAAGATTTTCTTTGTCACTTTCCCTTTATCAGCAGGGGTGGCATTTATTTTGCTAGTTTCTCTTTATCAGCAGAGATAGCAATCTTTTGAAGATTTTTTTTTGTCAAGTTTCCCTTTATCAGCAGGGATGGCATTTATTTTGCTAGTTTCTCTTTATCAGCAGAGATAGCAATCTTTTGAAGATTTTCTTTGTCAGTTTCCCTTTATCAGCAGGGATGGCATTTATTTTGCTAGTTTCTCTTTATCAGCAGAGATAGCAATCTTTTGAAGATTTTCTTTTGTCAGTTTCCCTTTATCAGCAGGGATGGCATTTATTTTGCTAGTTTCTCTTTATCAGCAGAGATAGCAATCTTTTGAAGATTTTCTTTTGTCAGTTTCCCTTTATCAGCAGGGATGGCATTTATGTTGCTAGTTTCTCTTTATCAGCAGAGATAGCAATCTTTTGAAGATTTTCTTTTGTCAATTTCCCTTTATCAGTAGGGATGGCATTTATGTTGCTAGTTTATCTTTATCAGCAGAGATAACAATCTTTTGAAGATTTTCTTTTGTCAGTTTCCCTTTATCAGCAGGGATGGCATTTATGTTGCTAATTTCTCTTTATCAGCAGAGATAGCAATCTTTTGAAGATTTTCTTTTGTCAGTTTCCCTTTATCAGCAGGGATGGCATTTATGTTGCTAGTTTCTCTTTGTCAGCAGAGATAGCAATCTTTTGGAGATTTTCTTTCGTCAGTTTCCCTTTATCAGCAGGGATGGCATTTATGTTGCTAGTTTCTCTTTATCAGCAGAGATAACAACCTTTTGGATATTTCCTTTGTCAGTTCTCTTTATCATTAGGGATGGCACACGAGGTAGCAGTCTCTTGAAGACTTCCTTTCGTCAGTTCCCTTTATCAGCAGGGATGACCTTTGTTTTGCTAGTTCCCTTTATCAGCAGGGATGGCTTTTGTATTGCTAGTTCCCTTTATCAGCAGAGATAGCAATCTTTTGGATGTTTTCTTCGTCAGTTCCCTTTATCAGCAGGGATGGCTTTTGTGTTGCTAGTTCTCTTTATCAGCAGAGATAGCAACCTTTTTGGATATTTCCTTTGTCAGTTCCCTTTATCAGCAGGGATGGCGTATTTTGAGACCCCTTTGTCAGTTCTCTTTATCAGCAGAGTTTGTTTCATTATAGCATTTATGGCTAATTCTCCAGTGAAGGATTGCAAATTTCCGGGTTCTTTGGTATTCAATCTCCGTGCACCCTGATCGTCTGAAAGTCGTCGCTATCATACCCTCATGACCAAGTTGATTGAATAGGGGCAGCTGTTGCACCCCAAAATTTGCCATCCTTACTTTAGTACTAACTGGCTTATGTTTCATTGCATTTTTGCATTATCATATGTGCATATCATTGGTTCTTAACATGGGGTCAAGGTGCCTGAGGCAGTTTCTCAGAGGGTCAAGCAAGAGTCCTGGTATTGTCCAAGAGAGCTCAAGTGGATCACTCTTTCCTAACCAGTGCATAAATTAGGGTTTTGAAATTCTTGGGTTTATTGCTCCAATGGGCAAGCTCCTTAGGTTTTTATCATCACCAAATGGCATATCTTATCTTTGTTGGAGAAGATACACATCATATTCAGAGGAATTTGGATTTGGAGACTGTGTTATTTCCTCCTAGACTGAGGGTACCAAAACTAGGGTTTGATATAAAGTCAGTTTATTTCTGATTTCTTGGGCAAGACTTGATTCCATGGTATTCCTTGGGTCCCTAGGTACCTAGGGATGGGAGGTTGTCCATCAGTTTGGTCCAGGAGGATTTCAATTGGCCAATGGATTGGGAATCGGGTGGATTGGGTAAAAGTCAACAGTGAGAGGAGAAGTCAACTGTGGAATTTTGAGGTTCTCTCCAAGGTTTTCAGGGTCTCACATCCTCATATGGTCCTCAAAAGTCAAGAATCAGGAGTTGGTGCAAAAGTTACTAAATATGGAAATGACCTATAATTTGAAAGTTTCCTTTTTGGGCAAGTTCCTGCACTGCATTCAACTTGACTTTTCATCATCAAGAAAGCTTCAAATGAATTTTTCTCCAACATGAAAGTTTAATATCTTTTTCTCCTCTTTCCAACAAGTACTAGTGGGTCTCCATATCATTTGTGAAACTCCAGTTATGATCAAAAGAAGGCAAAGTGGTTTTTAGGGTTTTTCATGGTTCCATTTTCACAACTTTGGGCATAATGACCTATAATCAATTTCATTGCTTCATGCCACATTCTAATATCAAAGAACATTCCTTGAGGATTATTTTGGGCCCAAGAATCATGAAATTCCATGGTTTATTCTTCACTTATTTTCCATTATTCAAAATTGACAAATTATTTAAAACTCATGAATCAAATGGTTTCAAGGCCCAATTTCAATTGAGGTGTGATTAGCAATTCAAACACAAGTGATCCATCATGAAATAGTTGGGTATCCATGCATGGAAGGAGGTGTATCTCACATAATGCAAAATTCCAAATTTGTCCAAAACTCATTAAACAAAGATTTGCCCAAGCCCAAATCATTATCAGTGAAAACCCTAGTCTATTTAAACCAATTCATGCACTAGTTAGGGCAATAACGTGGATTTGGAGGAGAATTGAAGTGTGCAACCCCAAATCTTTTTTTCAACAAATCTCACAATCCACAAGTTTTTTCAGCAACTTATTCCACAAACCTCTTCCTGGTGATCCAGAGAGTAAAAACCAACCATCATTCGCAGCTAAAAGCAAGGAGTAGGGTTGCACCATCTCAGGTTGGTAGGTTTTTTGATCGTCGTAAAGCTCTCCTTTTAAGTATGCATATTGACGTGTTATGTCTGCTGATTATCCTAATATAGTTTTTGTTGTGTTTGGACGTGTGTATTGCTTGTATCGTGAGTTTGAATTTTTGAGCCCTAACCTTTTTCTTTTCGTTTTTTATTATACATTGGTTATTTGAAATTTTGGATGACATATTTGAATTCCTTGTGATTTTCTGGTTCAAATGGTGTATTCGCATGCATTTTTTGGACGAGTTTTGAATGGCAGGTGGTGGAGGAGTCGACCGGAACCCTAGTTCCGGCGACTGGTGTGGTGGCTGGCCGGTGAAGGATACCAACGAAGAAGACGTAATCGTGACCGTCCATGGTCACGATCCAATGGCCATTAGCTTGCCATGTGTTTTATTTCTTATTTTTTTTCTAAATTTTATTTATTGATCACGTGTACTTTCACCCACCATAATTACCATGCTCATCCAATTATTTCATTTCATTCTGTTTACTTTTCTTCACGTTGACCGAGGGTGGACCATTTGATGAATCGTGTGGCCACAGTGATGCCACTGAATTAAAATAAACACGTGTCTGGCACGTGAGAGTACACGGTATGCTGCAGGCTTTACTATGGTGCGTGCATGATAATTAACGTGTTCCTTTTCATCACAACCATAGATCTTGCTTACCTGCAGGTTTTGTTGACTGGATGATAACCGTCAGATGGATCCAAAGGTAAGCATGGGTCAACTGGGTTGACTTGGCCCATGCGTACACCTTTTTTTCTTTTTTTATTTTTTCTGATTATTTAGTTGGATTGGGCCCTGCTATTGGCACCCCCTCTGAGCCCATTGTTTTATTTCCAATACATTTTTCTTACTAAACGCACCCCCGTGCTATTTTCTCCATTTTATTTTTATTAACTCATTACATTTTCATTTTTAATCTTTAAAAATACATAATTGCATTTAAAGATTCTCATAAAATTCATGCATCATTTCTATCATTTTATAAAATTTTCCAAATTTTATTTTTTATTTTATTTTATTTTTTATCGTCTAAATTTAATATTTGTTTATTTTCTTTTGGAATTACACATATCATGCATACTTAAAATTGTTTATTTTATTTCTCTGCATCCATATAACATTTTCCATCCGTTCTTTTTGCATTCATTCACCAACATTCTGAAGTGCATTAAAATATTTTTCTTTCATTTTTAAAATTATTTCATATTGCATTTTGGTCCTTCCCTTTGGCACACTGAACCCTGCTTCCCATCTGAGCCTTGCATGATTGTTTGAGTGACTAACACCTTGAATTTTTGCAGGAATTTTTGATATTTTGTTTGTCTCTGGTTGAATAATATTGATGTTTAATTTAGGAATTTTGGAAGCTATTTCTCTAATTATTTAATTACTTTCACTTGAGATCTGCTTGTATGTGTATTGCTGATCACTCTAGTTACCTTGTTTGGAAAGGCACTTGTGCCATTTGTTTTGGGGGTTGTTTATTTGATTTCTTAATTCATGTTTGGATTGTTATCACTATTATGTGCCATTGTTTGGTTTTCATCTGCTTTGATATTATTTATGTCCGTTTGGTACTAACCTTTTATGCAGGGTATGGATAAGTATCCATGGTCATCCTTACTCTTTCCTTCTCTCATCTTTTTTCTTTTAGGTTTAGGTTGTCGTCAAACCTCATTAACCGTAGGACACCCATGCATGATAACTTTAGGACTCTTAGTTCCCCGTAGAGTTTCCCTTGTGTCTTCTCTCTTCTTATCTCAAACTTCTTGAAAATACTTAATAAGGATAAATTGTATTGCGCACGAGCCTTAAGCGTGGGGAATGAGAAATAAGGGGCTTCCTCTCATCTTTCTAGAGTGCTTAGCGAGCGTCCTGTCTTGGGACGATGCGTTAAGTATTCGCCCCTGTGCCCTAGACTTTGGTGCAATGCAACTTATGAACTAACTTAAGCCACTTCTGTCCTAAAAAACACAAACCAACTTCAAACTTTTTTTGTCCTTCGGGATTGTCAAACTAAAGGATATTTTCAAAAAGGCACGTTACCTTCCGTCTGAGTCGCAGACAGGCATGACCCTAATTGTCGGACGCGAATTTAACGTCGCTCATAAAAAACACAAAAAGAACTTGGTACGAACTACGTTGACTCTGAATTCCTCATTGCACAAGGGGGGTACTTAGGCCTAGGACGTCGACGTCCTAAAGAGTCTGTCTTTGTTTCCCTTCCCCGTCTTAGTACAGCCCTAGATGATAGGATAGCTCACCCTTAGAATAGACGACAAGTGTGGATCCCATCGAGTACGATGGACGCGTGGGGTGCTAGCACCTTCCCCTCGCGTAACCGACTCCCGAACCCAGGTTATGGTTGCAATGACCATTCCTTTCCCTCTTCCTCAGGTTTATGCGGTGTTCCCTTTCCCTCTCTTGGGATAAATTTACACTGCTGGCGACTCTGTTTTCCGCGCCACTCTCGCGTTTGTACCTGGATGAAAATCCTGGGAGCGACAGTGAGACCATGCTCTTTCCTTCCCCTCAGGTTTACGCAGTGTTTCCTTTCCCTCTCTTGGGATAAATACACATTGTTGGCGACTCTGTTTCAGCACCACTTTCGCGTTGTACTTGGATGAAAATCCCGGGAGCGACAATAGATATATATATAGATAGACAGATAGATAGATTGATAGATAGATAGATAGATAGATAGATAGATAGATAGATAGATAGATATATAGATAGATAGATAGATAGATAGATAGATAGATAAATAGATAGATAGATAGATAGATAGATAGATATATAGATAGACAGATAGATAGATAGATAGATAGATAGATAGATAGATAGATAGATAGATAGACAGATAGACAGACAGAAAGACAGATAGATAGACAAAAAAACAGATAGATAGATAGATAGATAGATAGATAGATAGATAGATAGATAGATAGATAGATAGATAGATAGATAAATAGATAGATAGATAGATAGATAGATAGATAGATAGACAGATAGATAGATAGATAGACAGATAGATAGACAGATAGATAGATAAATAGATAGATAGATAGATAGATAGATAGATAGATAGATAGATAGATAGGTAGATAGGTAGATAGATAGATAGATAAATAGATAGATAGATAGATAGATAGATAGATAGATAGATAGATAGATAGATAGATAGACAGACAAATAGAAAAATAGATAGATAGATAGACAGACAGAGAGATTGGCAAATAGACAGGCAGACAGACATACAGACAGATAGACTGACAGATAGACTGGCAGACAGACAGATAGATAGATAGATAGATAGATAGATAGATAGATAGATAGATAGATAGATAGATAGATAGATAGATAGATAGATAGATATATAGATAGATAAATAGACGGATAGATAGATAGACAGAAATATAGATAGATAGAGAGATAGATAGATAGATAA
>JALAZF010000665.1:1102500-1127500 GCA_022829125.1 Lathyrus tuberosus | reverse complement strand
AAGGTTTGAATTTGTTTTGTGTTTTTTAGACAAGAAATGGATTGAAGTTAGTTTGTAACTTGCATTGCACCCAAGTCTACAACATAGGAACGAATACGTCGCATATCATCCCCAATAGGACGTACACTAAGTACCCTAGAAGAATGAAGGGAGACCCCCCATTATTCACTTCCCATGTATAAGGCTCATGCGCAATACACATTAACCTTTATTAAGTGTTTTAGAAAGGCTATGAGATGAGAAGAGAAGACTCAAGTTGAAAAGAAAACACTAAGGGGAAACTAATTTTTCCTAATGTTATAATGCAAAGGTGGTCCTAAGGGGAGGTTTAAGAAAAACCTAGGTCTAAAAAAGAGAGAGGGGTAGCACTATCTAATGCTTATCCTACCTCACCTTAATCAAAAATTAAAGATGAGCTAGGATCCCAAAGGGATGTGAGAGAGTTCTACACAATCAAGCATTATATCATGTAATCCATAAAAGAGAAGTAAAAGAGATGAGATGAAAGGAGGAATGAGCATGGATAAGCATCCACATGCTCATATGTCTTACCTCTGCGCCTACATAAAAGGTTAACACAAAATAATCACAAGTATTGAACATAAGTGGAAAGAAGTAAACCAAACAATGCCAGTTGCCCTAAGAAGACAACTTAAGAGGCAAACAAAGTTTAAACCAAAAGGAAAGAGTCCTAAGGGTCAAGGATCATCTAAGGTCAGTAGGTATAGGTCAAGGTACCCTACTAAGGTTAAGGAAACAAACAAAGTCAAACTGGGTTGAAACATGCACCAAAAGATCACACAAATGCAAGATGCACTAACTATGCAAGATGAATGCAAATGAATCATGAACATGAATAAATGCATACGTAAACATCAAAGTCAGAAGTGAATGACATTTATTAATGCATTGATATGTCATTAAGATAGCATGCAAATCATAAATGCAAGCATTGATTAAGCAAGAAGAAGTGGAAACCAAATACCATTCAAGTTCATACATGAAGCCTACTTGTAATGCAAGTATGGAATGGAGATGAAAGAAGAACATACATGTAAATGAATGCAAGTCAGTAGCATATGACATTTAAGATGCAAGAATGGACATGCAAAGTTCATACAAATCTCATGTTAAAGTACATTGAAGATTAGAAGCAAACATGTGCAAATTAGGTCAAACAAACATGCAAAGGTTTATGAACTTAGAAACATGCAAGATGATGTTAGAATTCATGGAATATGATTGAAAAGGATCACAAATAGAAGTGAAATCATGTTTAAATGGATGTTTAAGTTCATGCAAGCATTGGTGAAAACAAGTCAACAAAATCATGCAAGAAAAGAAACACAGGTGCACAAAACATTTCAAGTTTAAACAAGTGCACATAAGTCAATTCAAGATGGATAAACAATGACCTATAACATGAGAAAAATGACCTATAATGTGCCTAGCAAATGATGTCAAAGCATCTCAACAGTCGTCCCAAGGAAACATGTTCAAAGCATACCAAAACCCTAGCATAATTCCTCTAACAAACACACATGCAAAGGTGCATTTATGCAATCCATAAAGTCATGTTAGAAGGATTAGAAAATTGGAATATGCAATTCACTTGAAGTGAAAACAGTGTGCAAACATGTATCAAAAGGATGGATCAAAATCAATTACCAAACATGCTCAAAGATGCTTCACAATTTCATACAAGTCACATGAACAAAGTGCTCAAAGACAACATCCAAAAGTCAATGAAAAATGACCTAACAAATCTATGAAAAATGGTATGAGATACATCAATATATCATAGAGGCATGTAACAACTATCATGTGAAAATTCAGTTCAAAACTATGTCAGACAAATCCAAAATGAAACAAATATCATGAATGGAGGTTCATACAAAAGAAATTAAATGGAAATTCAAGGAAAAATACCTAAATATGCTAAAATTAGAAATAAAAATAATCAAAAATTATTTAAATGTGTTGGAATGCTCCATGAATTTATTTAGGATTTTATCATGCTTAGAAGTATTTTTAAAAATTAAAAAGCAAACAATTATGAAAAGAAAATAAAAAACAAAGAAATAAAGCAGGGGGTGCAACGAAAGCAAATAGCTAGTTCAAAAGCGCTTGGGCTCAGAAAAGGAGGGGTACGCACAACAAGAGAGGCCCAATCCACTACTGCATGCTCAGATAGGGTTTATGTGGTGGATGTTAGTCAAATCCTTGACTCATCCTGAGCCATTGGATGAGTCCACGCAAGATGATCACACAAAGTACAACAATCATCCTAACCACAAAGCACGCACATGACAGCTTAATATGGAATCACCACACACGAGCACAAAATTCAAAATAAATCAGCAAATGAAAACACGTGCAAGGGAGGTGGCTCATTAATGCGTTGGCGCAATTAGGATCGTTGGATTCAAATGATCAAACGGCTGTGTTATAACCTGGAAAATTAATTAGGGTTCATGACTGAAGAACACACCATCGGCCTGAGAAGACTCCGGTCATCTTCTCCGGCAACTCACAACCGTGGTAAAACTTTCAGGTCACCATAAATTGACAAATCAGATACCAAAATAATCCTCAAGTCATGTAGATCATGAATCCAACTTTAAAAATCACAAACAATTCACATACAGACAGAATCGAAGAGATGAAGTTTGCCCTAGAAAATTCAACTAAGCACCTAAGGTGCCTATCAACTAGCCAGAGGTTCAATAGCTTCTAGTAAGCTCAGAAACAATCAAAAACAAGCTCTAACTCAAAGGAACCAGATGCGAGAAAGTTGAAGAAAAACCTGTGTCTTGAAGCTTTTTTCGATCAATAGAATACCAGAGAGGAGGTTCCTAGCTTCCTTATGCTTCAAAATAGCCAAATAAAGGCAAGAATGAGCTTCAATTCTCTTGAAATTCAGTGAGGAAAAGTGGAGCAAAGTTTGATGCAGCAACTTCCTTGGATTGCACAATCTTCATTGATAATGATTGATGAAGAATGGAGGTGGAAAAGGTGAAGAGATTGAAGAAGATTAAGCCTTCGTGAGAGAGAAAACTCAGGGAGAGAATGTGAAGTTTTGGAGTAGAGTGAAGAATGAGCAAAAACTGATCCAAATTATGTTAGAAGTTTCATTATATATGTATGGTTAAGCTCTAACTGTCATGGTTGACAGTTAGAACTCTAGTTAAGTGAGTGAGGTTAACAAATGAATTGAAAGAGAGTGAGTGAACTCGGGTTGTGTTGTTTTGTTAGGGTGAGGAGAGTAACATGGAGTGTTATGGTGAAGATTAAGTTGAATGGTGATGATGATGTATTGGCTTGGTGGTGTTAGCAACATTACAGCTTGCTCTACAAGTTTCTCATTCTCTTGTCTTGGTTTGAACAAAAATGGCATGGATGGTACAAAAGCATGTATGGTGTGCAAGGAGTGGTTTGGCATGAAATGGCAAAATTTGATGTCATGCACATGGCTGTAGCTAAGTAGCATGCGCATGGAAACAATGTACCATGCCTTTATTTGACTGAATTTGCTTACTTGGGATGGAAGAAATCAGTTGCCAGGAGGGTGACTTTGTAGCCTTGTATCTTGAAGATCAATAGGCGTAAATGGTGGATCTTGGGGCCTTTGGAAAGAGGACATGGAGTAGAGTAATGTTGGTGTGGAAAGCAAACATTATTGAAACCTCTAACATGCTTAAAAATGGCCATGAAGATGTGGGTACATAACTGATGTAGCATGCCACCCTGACCTGCCTCGACCAGCTCACATGCATATGGAATAGATCAGTTGGAGGTCCCCTCTTTGAACCAATATATCTCTCCAATGATTGATCAGATGAAAAATTATTCAACATTAAAGTTGAAGAGAAGATAGAGGGGAACAATATTGATGTTGAACATTTTTCCAATTGAAGCCTCCATCAATGAGATATTTGCCCTTGAACTTGAACAAAACATGGAAACCAAGTGTTTGTGAAAATAACTGCGTGCTGGCTGGTCATGACTTGCTTGACTTGCCACTTTTGCCTTGATTCCTCTCAACTTTGAAGCATCATATCTCCCTTGATCTTGATCCAATAGAGATGTTCTTGATATGGTTTTGAAGCATAGGATGTGAACTTTCAATAGGCCTCCATAAACTTTGAGTTTGAAGCTTGGAACATGGAAAAAGAATGCTTCAAAAGTGACCCTTCAACTTGATAAAACTTGCCATAAATGGAAACTCTAAGTTTCTAAATTTGGCAACTTTGAATCTTTCTTGATTTTTGATGAAACCCTAGACATTCCTTGATCAAATCTTCACCAATGATCATAATGAACTTGAGGAACATGAATTTGACCTCAAAAAGTCAGGAGTTGACTTTTTCCTCTGCACAGTTGACTTTTCCCCAATTCTCCTGATTTTGACTTTTCTGATCAATTGAAACCCTTATAGACCAAATTAACGGACAATCCTTCAATCTTAGACACTTAAGGACATGAGGAATACCATGAAATCAAGTCTTACCCAAAAAATAAGAAATAAATTGATTTTATGGCAAACCCCAATTTTGGGGCCTTCAGTCTAGGAGACATCAGCACATCCTCTAAATCCAAATTCCTATGAGTATGATGGGTATCCTCTCAAACAATGATGAGATATGCCATTTGGTGATGATAAAAGCTCCAAGATCTTGCCCATTGGGGTGTTGAACTCAAGAATTCCAAAAACCCTAATTTAGCACTGGTTAGGAGAATGTGATTCACTTGAAATTTCCTGTCAAGCTTGATCTCATGATGAGGTGAGGGATCAATTAAGATCTCTTGAGGCTTAAGGCTCCTTTGATTTGATTTAGATACCTTGATCCCATGCTAAGGCCAATGATATGCAAAGATGATAATGCAAGAATGCAATGAAACATAAGCCAGTTAAAGCTAAAACATGAGGGCAAATTTTGAGGTGTTACAGCTGCCCCTATTCAAACTTCTTCGATCCGAGGGTATGATAGCAACGGCTTTCAGACAATCGGGATACACGGGGTTTGAATACCAAAATATACTGGAAATTTGCAACCTGCAAAAGGAGAGACAACTCCCCCGGGGAATCAATAATAAAAGATGTAAGGTCATAACGCGGACGAGTGTCGGAGATCAATACAGACAAAGTATTGACATATATTGAAACAAATACGGACGAGGGTCGACTGCGCTGGGGATAAACACGGACGAGTGTACAAACCGCCCACACACGGACGAGTGATGAAAGAACACGGACGGGTGTCTCAAGGTCAATACCGACGGGTATTGAAACAAAAAGTTCAAACACGGACGGGGGTTGAAAGGACACGTACGGGTGTCAAATGTCAATACGGACGTATATTGGCTTAAAAAAAGTTCAAACATGGACGAGTGCTGAAAGGACACGGACGGGTGTCTAAAAGTTAATATGGACGGGTATTGGCTTAAAAGGTTCACACACGGATGGGTGCTGAAAGGACACGGACGGGTGTCTAAAGGTCAATACGGACGAGTATTGGCTAAAAAGCTCAAACACGGACGGGTTCCGAAAGAACACGGACGGGTGTCTCAAGGTCAATACGGACGGATATTGGCTTAAAAGGTTCAAACACAGACGAGTGCTGAAAGGACACGGACGGGTGTCCAAAAGGTTAATACGGACGAGTATTGGCTAAAAAGCTCAAACACGGACGGGTGCCGAAAGAACACGGACGGGTGTTTAAGATCAATACGGACGGGTATTGAAAAAGGTTTAGACACGGACAGGTGACTAAGGTCAATACGGACGGGTGTTGAAATAAAAGGTTCAAACACAGACGGGTGCTGAAACGACACGAAAGGGTGTCTAAAAGTTTCAAACACAGACGGGTGCTGAAAGGACACGGACGAGTGTCTAAAAGGTTCAAACACGGATGGGTGCTGAAAGGACACGAACGGGTGTCTAAAAGGTCAATACGAATGGGTATTGCAATAAACAAATGGCGACTTTACTGGGGATTGAAATGTTAAACCGAACACAGACGAGTGTTAAAGAAACATGGACGAGTGTTTAGAATCAATACAGACGAAGTATTGAAGAAATGAAAAGGGACACAGACGAGTGTTAAGAATCAATACGGATGAAGTATTGAGGCGATGGAAAGGAACACGGATGAGTGTTTAACGCAAACTACTTTGAGGGAATAACCCACAAGACCACCTGGACGAAGGGGTGAAAAGAAGAGAACTTACAGATCGACAAACAACTTTGCAGGGGATAAATCAAATAGAGTGATTACGAAGATGGCCGAAGGCGGACTCGAAAAAGAAAGACCGGCCGAAGGCAGAATTTCAAGCCCATAAGATTAGTAGAATCAACAGATCTACAAAGATGACTCTGCTGGGGAAAAGAGAAATCTAAATAGACAACTCTGTAATGGAGTATAGGAAGGAATAACAAGGTCGAATCCACAGGCTATGGTGTAATGTTGAACAACATCTCCCGAGTTACATCACTTTCTGTTGGGGAAAGAATCTGGTAAAAGATATCAAACTTGGCTTATGCTTCGAATGCATATGTTCTAATTTTTCTATGGCGTAACGCTCCATACGAAATGGAAATGCTACGCGTTTGGAAGGATGCCATGCAAAATGCTTATGCAATGCAAAAGAGGTTCCTCAGCAAAATAAATGCTGAGGATATGAAGGCAACTCCACTGGGGACGACAAACTGGATTGTCCTCTGAATTAAAGACCCTGCTGAGGAATATTTCACTGAACAATTTCCTGATCACAAACTCTGCTAGAGATGAAAATTCCGAGAGAAATCCCACTCTATTGGAGATGGATAAAAATGAATACTGAAGATGGAACCCAAGACATTCTCTCCGCTGGAGATTACCAATGACTTCTACCAAAGACAGAACTCAAAATATGGATCTGAAAAATGCCAATAACAATTGGACTTAAGACCTGATGGGGATGTCAACTGTCGTTGAACAAACCACTTGTGAAGATCACTACCAAACTCTGCTTGGGGGGCAAGTCAATAACACCGAACCTGCTTGGGGATATTATTGAACTTAACTTGCTGCTGGGGGATATCTTTACCTTCACCCTGCTGGGGAGTACCAACCATTACCAGCAGATCTGCTCGGAGAATGGTGATTGACAACACCAACTCTGCTAGGGGATACCATCAAGCTTACTCATCTGTTTGGGATCAGACCATACCATTGCTGGTGAGAAAACATTCCTGACTAGCTGAAGAAAATAAGTGCTCAGTCCCTGTGGGGAAATAACCTCTTTGTCCAAAGAAGATATTCCATCAGTCTCTTGCTGGGGATGCAAAAGTGTCAGCTCCTGGCTGCTTGCTAAGAGAGTAATCAATCACAACTCTAGCTGGGGAAATAATCCTCTATACTCTGGCTGGGGAGAGCAACAACCGGCTAAGGAGGATAAAATTTCAATGCTGAGGAGAGTAGCTCTGCTGGGGAGAAACAATATTGGGTGTTTCATGTAACGACCCGATTTTAATTATCTCTATTTTTGGGTGTTAATTATATTATTTTGTGGAGTATTTTACTTTAATTTGACAATGATTATGTTATTTGTGAAATTGGTGTTTTAATATGTTATGTTTTCATATTAAGCATTTTTACCGTTTTTGAGAGTTTGCGGGGAAAATTGGAATAGATGGTATTTTAGACTTTTCACATTAGATAGTATTTAATTAATGATATAATAGATATTTTGAGATATTTATGTTAAGTAAATATTTTTGTGTTTGTGAGAAAAGAAATAGAAGGGATAGAATTAGAAAAGAAAGAAAAAGAGAGAAAACTATATATAGAATGAGATAGTAAGAGAAATGGAAGGAAATAGAAGAGAAGGAAAAGGAAGAGAAGAAAAGAGAAGAGAAAGTGTGGGATTTTCACCCGAATCGACTTCCGATCGTTTCTACACTCGGGTAAGGGTGTGAAATATCATTATTCTAACTTTGTATACGATTATGTATGATTGTTTCCGATTGTTTTGGTTGTTTAGAGAAATATGAGTTTTAGGTTGAAAATGACATAATCGGTCGTAAAAGATGTTTTCACGGATGAAATTCGAAACAAATTGCGTAGATTAGTCGAGTGAGGTGAGGTCGAGATTATAGAAACTCGTTTCGTTGGAATCGATTGATATTTGGAGAAATGACATTTTTAGGTTTCGAAGAGTATGAGTTTTAGTGAAAACTAAATGTCGAGTAATCGCGTATTTCTTGATTCTAATATGTCCGTATGTATTTATGTGATATTACCATGTGTTTGTTTCGAAGGAATTATGTGAATCGGTTGGGTTTTCGGACGAAAACGCCGAAAAATAGCAGCTGCACCAGTAGAACCCGCAGGGCTGCATTGCTGATTTTTCTGGTTTTGTGTAATTGTCGGAAAACTTCGGAAATTCATATCTCTTGAACCGTAAGTCGGTTTTGATCCCCGTTTGAAGCGTTGGAAAGCTAACGAGATGTTATTTCTAGAAAAAATAGTTTTGAGGTCTGAAACTGGTCCAATCGGTACAGTTTTTTCGAACCGTTTCGTAGTGTCGGGCGTCCGGTTTATGTTTTTGCGTTATTTTGAAATATCCATAACTTATTCTTTGTTTATCCGATTTAAACGTTCTTTATATCGAATCGAAGGTGTTGAGGAGTAATTTTTGATGATGATGGAAAATATTATTTTTGGCCGACTTTTGACCGACTTTTCCGACTATTTGTGAATAGTGGTTTTGTAGAAAATGTTAAGTATGTTAATTGTGAATGGTATGAATGTGTTGTGGACAGGTTTGTGGAGTGAACCCTTGATTTGAGAATGCTTTATGAATTGTGGATCTTTAGTGAATGTATGCATTGTTTGAATTAAGTAATAATGCATGTTAAATGTGAATATATGATGAGATGTTGTGATGATGGTTTGTGGCCTTAGGGCAAATAATTGCATTAATGTAAATTGAATTACAATGCATGAAAATGACTATGTGGATCACATTGTTGTATTTGAAGAATTGTATATGTTGTTATACAATTGATGTATGTGATATGTATGAGATAAATGCATGACTATATTGTGAATACGTATGCATTTCAAGAGTGTCATGAGTCATGTTGTATGTGAAACATCATGATGTGCATTCTTGGGTTAAAGGGTTCTAAGATGAACCCATTGTAAGTCGTGAACCTAAGTGATAAGTGTGAGCGATAATTACAAACGATTGTGAACCTAGGTGATAGGTGTGAGCAATCGGATTGTGAACCTAGGTGATAGGTGTGAGCAATCCATAAACATTATGAACCTAGGTGATAGGTATGAGCAATGGGTTAACGTCGTGAACCTAAGTGATAGGTGTGAGCGATGGTTCCAACAAGTTCTTCAATTGAACTTGGGTTGATGAGTCGGTACCGCATTGCATCTGCATAGAGTCGAGAGTCGGTCTCTATGAGTTGCATTTGTCATCATTGTATTTGTGCATTGATGAATGAACATATATATGTATATGTTGATGTGGAATGAACAGAATTGTGCAGGTGTGCATTGGAGGATAAACATAATATGTATGTTTATGTGAAATGATGATAATTGTATGTTTGTAATGATGCATCGGTGAATGAACACGAATATATGTGTTTATGTTGAATGAATTGATATGTATTAGTGATACATGTATTTGAGCATGAATGGATATGCCTATGGGATTTGATGTGTTAAATTACGGATTGTTATGCCGTGTAAATGACTTATGGTATATGTTGATGTTATGTGTATAGATACGTGCATCGTGATAAGTCGTGGTGAGAATGTGGTATATATGTATTATATGTTGAGATATATATAATTATATGCAACGTTATTATGATAATATTTCTCACCCTTCTGCTGTTTTATAATGCTCTATGAGGCATTGCAGATTAGGTATGCTGGTGGTCTTTGGTGAAGCGTGTCTTCACTTCTTTTTGGTCGTCTGGCTCTGATATGTAACGTCGGGTAGCTAGGATGATTTTGAATTCCTTTTTGTTGATGCATTTGCTTATGTGTCTGGCTGATGACTTGTGTATATATAACATGACTGACGTTGAGGAATCATGCTGTTTGGTATATGTATATATATATGATGTATATATATGGTTGATGTTTATCGGTGTTTAGATGTTCCGCTTTTATTCTAAACATTTGAGATGTGGGCGAAAGGACTTAGATCCTTAATTGATTAGTTACCCCACTGTTGCATATCTATTTGAGCAGGTGTTGTATGTTTTAAATTCATGTAAAATTGTGGCAGGTTTCTTTTATTCCATGTTATAATTATACTCTGACGAAATTTTTAATATGTGCCTAAATGGTTTAATTGATTATTTGGGGGTATAAAAGGGAGTGTTACAATAGTGGTATCAGAGCCAGTGTTGAGTCTGTTGTGTCTGTCTTGTGGTTGTGTTGGTTAAACTGTGGTTTACCTTGTTGTTGTTTTTGGAAACCATCAGAATATGGCTGGTAGAAATGATGTTGTTATGGCTGCTGCTATGGAAGCAATGGCTAGGGCGGTGCAGGGTGCACCGAATGTGAATGCGAACGATGAGTTCAGAAAAAATCAACCACCGGTCTTCAAAGGAAGATTCGATCCCGATGGTGCTCAACTCTGGTTGAAAGAAATTGAAAGAATTTTTAGGGTTATGGATTGTACCGAAGAGAATAAGGTGAGGCTTGGATCTCACATGTTGAAGGAAGAAGCCGACGATTGGTGGGTCGATAGGCGTCAAATTCTTGAAGTGGATCATGAGGAGATAACTTGGGAATTGTTTCGTACTGAGTTTTTGGTGAAGTATTACCCGGAGAGTGTTAAAGGAAAGAAAGAGATTGAATTTCTGGAATTGAAACAAGGTAGTATGTCCGTGGTGGAATATACTGCTAGATTTGTTGAGTTGGTTCAGTTTTATCCTCATTATGCTGCCGTTACTGCTGAGTTCTCAAAGTGCATTAAGTATGAGAACGGTTTGCGTCCTGAGATTAAGCAAGCTGTGGGATATCAAAGGATTAGAACGTTTTCTGATTTGACTGAATGTTGCAGAATCTTCGAGGAAGACAGCAAGGCTCGTTCTACATATTACAAGAGTGTGAATGAGAGTAAGAGTAAGCAACAAGCGAGGAGTGGACCTTATGTGACACCCGCTGATAAGGGCAAGCATAAGGGAAACTTTGATAGGAAAACTGGCGGAGGAGGTTCCGGTTCCATTAAGTGTTACAAATGTGGGGAAGTGGGACATAGATCAATTGAGTGCAAGAATGCCGTGGTGAAATGTTCTAACTGTGGAGGTACGGGGCATTCTGCTGTGGACTGTAGAAGGACTACGGTGAAGTGTTATAATTGTGGAGAAACGGGACACCTTAGTCACAAGTGTGCTAAGCCGAAACAAGCTCAAGCGAGCGGAAAGGTGTTTGCATTGGCAGGGTCAGACACTACTAGTGCGGATCGTTGATTAAAGGTATAAGTTTTATTAATAGTACCCTTTTGTTGCTGATGTTGTTTTGAAAGAGACTCATTTGTTTATTTCCTATGAGTGTGCAAAGTGTTTGAATTTGTTTATGACTGCTTCTGGGTCGGTAACTACGTTTTTGGCGTGTAAGTTATCTTTTGACCATGTATGATAAAGTCTTCATTATGGATTTTGGGTATTAGTCGATGTTGTTGATTCCTTAGTACGTGATAGGTGTGAGGAACACTATCAGTGCTCTCTGGTTTTTCTAGTCTTTGTCTTCAGGATTGAGAATGAGATAAGTGGGGGAGAAACTGGTACTTCTCCCAGTGACTCCAGGTATGGAGCGTTGGCTCAGTGTGCTGTTGGTTGCCCGATTGTAAGTGTTGTTTGGACAGTGTTATTCCCGATTCCGAAGGGAATGCGGAAGTAAGGATATGTCAATTAAGGATTTGTACCTTAGGTGGTTTTGTGCACAAGAGGCAAGGAAGGTTGTTATGGCTTGGTAAAGATGGTTTCTACCCCATCATGATTGTCGACTGTCTATTGGCAAATTGAGGAACTGATCACCCTTAATCTCTTGTTGATAGCAGACAAAAATTGTGTTGGTGGGAGTAGACGTGTCTTTCCAGCTTAGATAGCATGTTGGTGGTGCTAGTGTTCTAGATATTAAAAGTAAAGCCAAGAGAATAGAGTATGAGACAACTATAAGAGTTGGGATTCCAAAACGAGCTATGAATTTGAATTGGATTATTCTTTGGGAAGGATTAATGTCTTGCCTGACGAGTTAAGTTGGAAGCCTTTGCATGTGTATGTTCGGATGGTTAGAGAAGTAGAACTGTTTGAGTAGTTCAGATGCTTGTGTATGGTGTGTAAGCTAAAGCAGCATAGAGTGAAGTGGTGGATATAACAAGTGAACTAGGATTTTCTGGAGAATGATAGAAAAAGTCGAATGTTGATTAGGGAATTGGTGGTTTTGTTGGTTGCGAGCAATCAGAGTGCGCAGTGGAAGTGTGGAATTATTGTATTGGTTGTTGTGAGGCAAGGATGTAGGTATTCTGGTTTTGCGGATGTTGCTGAGGTAATGTTGTGTCGTGGAATGTTATGTTCTTGTCCGTGTTGTTGTTTCGTTTCCATTGTGATGGTTCGAGTGCGAGTGGCTAATTCCTATATTTGGGGATTAGGAGGGTGTTACATATGGTAGTGGTAACGATCTTGTTGTGTTCCGGTTCAAGAATGAATCTTGGTTATCCTTTGAGTTGTGAGTTTGTCGCCAAGTGCATTGTATGGGCATTGCATCTTGTCGTGGTTGTCGTGGTCGTTGTCGCGTCGTTGTTGTTGCTGTTAGTGAGTTGGTTTGTTGATTGTGTTATTCGTGGTGTGCCTTTTGTTGGCAGGATAGTTGGCTGGTCGGATGCGAGAGTAGTATTTGTGGTTGTGTGTACTTAGCATATTTTCGAGGACGAAAATGTCTAAGTGGGGGAGAGTTGTAACGACCCGATTTTAATTATCTCTATTTTTGGGTGTTAATTATATTATTTTGTGGAGTATTTTACTTTAATTTGACAATGATTATGTTATTTGTGAAATTGGTGTTTTAATATGTTATGTTTTCATATTAAGCATTTTTACCGTTTTTGAGAGTTTGCGGGGAAAATTGGAATATAGGGTATTTTAGACTTTTCACATTAGATAGTATTTAATTAATGATATAATAGATATTTTGAGATATTTATGTTAAGTAAATATTTTTGTGTTTGTGAGAAAAGAAATAGAAGGGATAGAATTAGAAAAGAAAGAAAAAGAGAGAAAACTATATATAGAATGAGATAGTAAGAGAAATGGAAGGAAATAGAAGAGAAGGAAAAGGAAGAGAAGAAAAGAGAAGAGAAAGTGTGAGATTTTCACCCGAATCGACTTCCGATCGTTTCTACACTCGGGTAAGGGTGTGAAATATCATTATTCTAACTTTGTATACGATTATGTATGATTGTTTCCGATTGTTTTGGTTGTTTAGAGAAATATGAGTTTTAGGTTGAAAATGACATAATCGGTCGTAAAAGATGTTTTCACGGATGAAATTCGAAACAAATTGCGTAGATTAGTCGAGTGAGGTGAGGCCGAGATTATAGAAACTCGTTTCGTTGGAATCGGTTGATATTTGGAGAAATGACATTTTTAGGTTTCGAAGAGTATGAGTTTTAGTGAAAACTAAATGTCGAGTAATCGCGTATTTCTCGATTCTAATATGTCCGTATGTATTTATGTGATATTACCATGTGTTTGTTTCGAAGGAATTATGTGAATCGGTTGGGTTTTCGGACGAAAACGCCGAAAAATAGCAGCTGCAGCAGTAGAACCCGCAAGGCTGCATTGCTGATTTTTCTGGTTTTGTGTAATTGTCGGAAAACTTCAGAAATTCATATCTCTTGAACCGTAAGTCGGTTTTGATCCCCGTTCGAAGCGTTCGAAAGCTAAGGAGATGTTATTTCTAGGAAAAATAGTTTTGAGGTCTGAAACTGGTCCAATCGGTACAGTTTTTTCGAACCGTTTCGTAGTGTCGGGCGTCCGATTTATGTTTTTGCGTTATTTTGAAATATCCATAACTTATTCGTTGTTTATCCGATTTAAACGTTCTTTATATCAATCGAAGGTGTTGAGGAGTACTTTTTGATGATGATGGAAAATATTACTTTTGGCCGACTTTTCCGACTATTTGTAAATAGTGATTTTGTAGAAAATGTTAAGTATGTTAATTGTGAATGGTATGAATGTGTTGTGGACAGGTTTGTGGAGTGAACCCTTGATTTGAGAATGCTTTGTGAATTGTGGATCTTTAGTGAATGTATGCATTGTTTGAATTAAGTGATAATGCATGTTAAATGTGAATATATGATGAGATGTTGTGATGATGGTTTGTGGCCTTAGGGCAAATAATTGCATTGATGTAAATTGAATTACAATGCATGAAAATGACTATGTGGATCACATTGTTGTATTTGAAGAATTGTATATGTTGTTATACAATTGATGTATGTGATATGTATGAGATAAATGCATGACTATATTGTGAATACGTATGCATTTCAAGAGTGTCATGAGTCATGTTGTATGTGAAACATCATGATGTGCATTCTTGGGTTAAAGGGTTCTAAGATGAACCCATTGTAAGTCGTGAACCTAAGTGATAGGTGTGAGCGATAATTACAAACGATTGTGAACCTAGGTGATAGGTGTGAGCAATCGGATTGTGAACCTAGGTGATAGGTGTGAGCAATCTATAAACATTGTGAACCTAGGTGATAGGTGTGAGCAATGGGTGAACGTCGTGAACCTAAGTGATAGGTGTGAGCGATGGTTCCAACTAGTTCTTCAATTGAACTTGGGTTGATGAGTCGGTACCGCATTGCATCTGCATAGAGTCGAGAGTCGGTCTCTATGAGTTGCATTTGTCATCATTGTATTTGTGCATTGATGAATGAACATATATATGTATATGTTGATGTGGAATGAACAGAATTGTGCAGGTGTGCATTGGAGGATAAACATAATATGTATGTTTATGTGAAATGATGATAATTGTATGTTTGTAATGATGCATCGGTGAATGAACACGAATATATGTGTTTATGTTGAATGAATTGATATGTATTAGTGATACATGTATTTGAGCATGAATGGATATGCCTATGGGATTTGATGTGTTAAATTACGGATTGTTATGCCGTGTAAATGACTTATGGTATATGTTGATGTTATGTGTATAGATACGTGCATCGTGATAAGTCGTGGTGAGAATGTGGTATATGTGTATTATATGTTGAGATATATATAATTATATGCAACGTTATTATGATAATATTTCTCACCCTTCTGCTGTTTTATAATGCTCTATGAGGCATTGCAGATTAGGTATGCTGGTGGTCTTTGGTGAAGCGTGTCTTCACTTCTTTTTGGTCGTCTGGCTCTGATATGTAGCGTCGGGTAGCTAGGATGATTTTTAATTCCTTTTTGTTGATGCATTTGCTTATGTGTCTGGCTGATGACTTGTGTATATATAACATGACTGACGTTGAGGAATCATGCTGTTTGGTATATGGATATATATATGATGTATATATATGGTTGATGTTTATCGATGTTTAGATGTTCCGCTTTTATTCTAAACATTTGAGATGTGGGTGAAAGGACTTAGATCCTTAATTGATTAGTTACCCCACTGTTGCATATCTATTTGAGCAGGTGTTGTATGTTTTAAATTCATGTAAAATTGTGGCAGGTCTCTTTTATTCCATGTTATAATTATACTCTGACAAAATTTTTAATATGTGCCTAAATGATTTAATTGATTATTTGTGGGTATAAAAGGGAGTGTTACATTTCATGCCTCTGCTGATCAACTACATATTGGTCTCCATACCCGACCAACAGTCCATTGAACTTTCCACTTGCCCCAGACCACAGGGTCTAATGGAAGAAATCATCTCAAGAGGATTTTATAGAAGCCCGGGCATTCACCCTGCCCTAGGGTCTTCAAACTCTTGGAGAGATTTATCAGGTCTCGGCACAACTGCCCCAGACTGCATATCTACAAAGTAACTTGCCTCGAAAGGATTTGTAATGACTTGAAAATACTCTGCCCCAATATTTTGAACTTTGAAGAGGTGTTTTCAATTAACCATCTTCAGGAGTGGACAACTTCTTGTGCTCCAGAGATGGCCGGCCCCAAGTCTTGAAGAAACTTTGCCCCTGACTGATCTTACAGAGATTTGTCAAATCGACCTGATTGCCCCTGTTTGGTTGCTTTAGGGAGAGTTTTCAATGTGTCTGCTCCAGATTGGTTGCATCTTATCACCATTTATCGGGAACCCCCCAGGCTGCGCACATTCTCTTGGCCACATACCCCTTGACATGACTGTACTTCGGAGTTTTCACCATCTCAACTTGGCGTGATCGAGCTTCTCGACTGACATTCATTGTGTAGGCTTCTTTGACGTCAAACACATGCAAGCAGAAAATGTTTATTGTGAGAATGATAATTTTAATGCAACACTCGTGTTAGCCTTGAAGTTTTATTGAAAATGCGTCGCCAAGCCTTGTGAACGAATCACTAGCTAGGATGTGACGTTGATATTTTAATGGAAAAACAATACGCACATGCAATACCAACAAAAATCATATTAGCATAACTCATAGGAGTCAGGAACGCTATCTCGCTGAAGTGCACTTTCGGAATAAACCCTGCTTCAATTAAGACTTTTTATGGGTTGTAACGTGGCCTGGTTCACGATTTTGAGAAAAAGGGATTTAAGGCTCAAAGTTTATTTGTGCCCACCCACTCTTCGTGATGTTCTCCAGTCCTACGTTCAGCTAATCCGACATAAGCGCTCATCTCTCAAAAGGTTTTATGATCTTTAAGGAACCCATGCAACTGATGGTTTAAGACCTGATGAGGTTTTGGAGCAATAGTCACCCCTCTTGTCTTTTGTGTCTGTAATCACACAAATTTGTTCTTGTTTGAGGAGTTTTCTTTTGTAATCCTTTTCGCTTTTCGCTTTTCAATCTTTTGCTTTTTGATCCCTAATTTTTGCCTAGACTGATTCTTTTTTTAATCTTTCGATTTTGAAGTCCAGCGGGATGCCCTAACTTTTGCCTAAGTCGCTTGTTTTCAAGTTTCGACTTAGCGGGCTTTCTTTCTTTTCTTTTTCTTTTGATTCTTCTTTTTTAAACAAATCGTGTGACACCGTTTTGTCTGACTTGCTTGAAAGGGTTATGACTACCTCACTCCTTGATTGTTGATGGATAACCATTGCGGTTTCACATCCCTTGACCTCCTGATACGTGAGGAAAGAAAGGTAATGGATCCTCAGATGCACACTCCTTTTGAAATTTGAACGCTAGGTCAAATTAACTAACACCTACCCTGCCCTAGGTTGAGATTGAGGATTTTTTTCGTTTTCAGAAAGAAACTCCTACTCCAAGGCTCAAAGGGGTTAATGAGGGTCTATCTCCCTTATATCTCCAGTGTTTAGGGATTTGAAACAATGCCTATACATCCTCAACAGGGTTTTATCTGAAAGTATACCATTAGAAATTTGCGTTCTTACTTCGTCATCCTCCCTCAAAGAGTTTAAGCAAGAAAGTTGGTATTGCAGTGCATATAAACATGATATGAGTGCATAAAAGCAAAATACTTCAAGAACAACACATTCATTGCATTAAAAGTATCGTTCAACACATAAATAAGTTTTTACATGCAGACAATGTTTAAACAAACAAATGAAAGCTACATATGAAAATGCAGTAAAGGAAGTTGATGATTGCCATTGTTGAGGAGACTTGACTCCATTTGGACTTGTTGCTTCTTATGATGTCTTCGCAGCCTCAAGTGCTCACTCTGATAAAGAAGCTTCACCTTTTGGGGGTACCATCTGGGGGGATGACCTTTGAGTCAATCAAATCTTGTACCTTGTGTTAGAACGCATTACAGTTATCAAGCATATGCCCAAACGTTCCTGAATGGAACTCACAGCTAGCATTCATGTCATAGTCCAGAGGAATAGGATATGGCACTAGCATGGCATTCCTCAACTGAATCAGAGAGCTTTTGAGCAAGCGAGCAAACAACTGACTATAAGGAATAGGAATAGGATCAAATATCCTCTTGGGCCTTCTTGGTCTAAGTTGCCTATGTTGTTGATGGTTCTACTGCTGATGCTAATTTGAGCGCCCCATTTGTCCCTGTATTTTCCTTTCCACATGAGGCCCAAACAAGTGTTGTTGATGTAGAGCTTCTGCAACATAAGGTTGTGGAAGAGATCCCCGACGCGAGGTGGATCCTTTGGAAAAGGAGGGAGTCCTCAATTCCTTTGCAACAATGGGAGTAAAATCACCTTACTTACCAGTGCCAACTGATGTAAACTTGATTTCCTCTGAATCAATGAGCTCTTGGACTTTATGCTTGAACCTTGTACAATTCTCAACATTGTGACCAGGTGCCCCAGAGTGGAACTCACATCTAGCATTAGCATTAGGTCCCAGAGGAATCTCTGTTGAAAGAGGTCCCAAACTAACACGTTCAACCAGTTTGAGCTCAAGAAAATAAGAAAGCAAATGCGCATACGGCATTGGAATGGGATCAAACTTCCTCTTAGGCCTCTCTGGCTTAGGATCCTCTCGGGGATCAGGAAGTGATTGCTGATGAGAAATCTCTGAAACTTCAGTTTATGGAGGGGATTCACAAGGTAATCCATGATCTAGAGCAAACCCCAAAGAGATGAGAGGAGTAAGGACCTCTATTGTGGAAGCGAGCACATGATCGTTTTCCTTCTTTAACACCTTATTCAAGATTTCCATAACCAGGCCCATCTGAGTCCTCATCTGATTGACTTCCTCTCTTAGCAGTTTCTGACCCTGGGACATAGCCTGCATATCTTCCCCAAACGGCCTCATCTGAATCTTCATTTCAATTACTTCTGCACGGAGTTGTTCCATGGCTATCTTCTAATTGAAGCTGGTAGAATACTGATGAATCTGCTGGTCAGTAATCCTGTATGAAGAAAGAACACGATAAGAAAACCAGAGATGAGTACATGTTATGCAAAATGTCAAATGATTATGATCATGCAAATGCAAATGCAAACATCATATTTAAACATTCCCAGGACATATCTGCTTTGATTCCAGTCTTTGAAACCGGGTAAGGGAATGGACACAATACCGGAAAATAAATCCGGACCCAGAGATATTGCAGTATCAACACAGAGGGAGCACACCCTTTAAAACTGAGAGCAACTGAGACATCTATGATTAAACCAAGCATTTCAATAGCATATCATAAGAGTTCATACAGACGGGTCTGATACAATCAAAGGTGATTCCATAAACAATCCTGATGGTAACCCCAACAAAATATAACAACAAAATCACTACAAATTAATTCCAAACAAGCTGGCTTCGACTTCCTCAAGAAGATCCATATGTCTGGATGTGTAGGTCGCTCTATCAGCCCTTTGATCAGTCTGTTTCTCTTTTCAATATCTTGATTCAACCTAACAATTTGTTCTTCAACATTGTTGCCTTTGCGCCTTGACTTCTTGACTTCGGCTTGCAACTTGAGCTCTTCAATTTCCTTCCGAGCTTCTTCCCATTTACCAGAGAAGTGCTTTTCTTCTGCTTTCATTTTCTGAAGTTCTTCTTTCAACTCCCCATTTTCAATCTTGACCTTTTCCCACATCTCCTGATACGTGTTAAGCTTGGCTTCAGTCTCGGTCAAGAGCTTCTTGTTTTTCCTGTAGGCCTTGCCAGAGGATTCAGCAGCCATACTGACTTTTCTGAAGTGCTGAGCTCTGTCAGTGAGATCCTTCTCCTTCTCTTCCAGGCGCTCTATCACATCTTGAACTTTCCATATCAACTCCAAGTTGTCATGTAAAGCACCTTGTAGCTGACTACTCATACCAGAATTCTCCACCCTCAACTCATACACCAAGTCCCGTTGCTTGTTAAACTCATCAAGGGGTACAGTAAGCCTCTCCTCCACAATCTCAGGATACAAGGGAGGCGCCCAGTCAAAAGGCAAGTAGAACTATTCCACTCTCTTCTTTACCCAGTCTACATAGTGAGGGAAAGCTTGATTATTGGGTTTGCCCAAGATGACTTTTCCTTTCTTTTGTCTACTGAGCCAAGCTTCGGAAGCCTTCTGCGCCACAACTAAACCATCGGCTACATGAAAATACAAAGACTCTTTCAAATCTTTTTCAACCGGAGGATCTTTCAGAGCATATCTAAACTGCCTGATGGCCAAAGAAGGATTGTAATTAATACCCCCTTTTCTCCCTATCAATGGTACGTTAGGGTACTCACCACAGCTGTGCAAAATGTCTTTGCCAAGCTATCCTTGATCCACCCAAACAATATCCTTAGCAGCTAGACCCATTAGACGTTTACTCCAATCCAGAGAAGTCCTAGTATCCACAAAAGCGCCTGACCGGGGTAGACGGTTTACAAACCACTTATAGAAGAGAGATGCACAACAATGAACTATCCTGCCTCGTATCTTCTCATTCCTATTGTACAAAGCATAGTGAAGATCTCCTAACAAGGTCAACACTGGATTCTGAGTTGTAAAGATCTGGATAGCATCCGTATCAACAAAATCAGATTCGTTAGGAAAAAGGACAATGTCATATACACAAAGAGCCAGTATTGCATTGAAAGTTGTCCACCTCTTCTCCTTAGCCGCTTCTTGAGCCTTCTTTACCAAGTACGCCAAGTGATAGCCATGGAATTTTCCCTTGTTGGAAATGTCAGCCTCCAAAGTTGATTTGCTCAAATAAAGAGCAACCGCCACAACTTTGAAGTCAAGGTCTGCCTTGGAACCACAGAAAGGAACACCTTCTTTAATAGAAATCCCCAAGATGTTTGAGTACTCCTCCAGAGTGGGGACCAACACATAATCTGGCATCATGAAGCATCTCAGGGAAGGATTGTAGAATTGCATCAAGGTGTGCAGGCCATTGTATTCATACTCACTGATGTTATGAACGAAAGATAAGATCTAACCATATTTCTCTTTGAACATTCCCAACACTTCCGGACATGCCATTTCTTGTAAGATGCCAATCTGACCAAGAGTGAGCTTCGGGAACTTGTAAACAATGATATTCTTCTTACTCTTCTTAGTGTCCATCCCGATGACTGCCTGTTAACTAGAATCAAGAGATCAGATACTACCTGGAAATGCAAAAATATGAATGTCATAAAAATGAAATGCAATGCAGAGCATGAGATCAAGGTATCCACACAAGCTGGCTGCACTAAACAAACTGAATAATCTCAAGGCTTCTGCCCAAATACCCAAAACACCAAAGTAACCACACTGATAAGTTCATACTGATAAGAAATCCTGATAAGAAATCCTGATAAGAAATCCAAAGTATCGGGTATGTTGAAGGTCAAGGTTACCTACAAACATGCAAACCTGCAAACACCCAACCCCTCTCACATGTGGGTACTAGAAAGGCGAGGATCCTCAATATCACGGACTCTCGGGTCGAGAAATGTTGATACGTTCACCATTTCTGGTTTGGCATCATCATCAATCGAGGAGGCCTCAACTGATTCCCCTCAAAAAGGATATCCTATAGCAAGTTCCCAGCATTGGGTCCTCGGATCAAGAATGCGTAATGGGTTTGCCATTTCTGGTCTGCCATTATCACATCTCGGGAGGAGTGCCGCAACTGAGCCCTCGAGAATGGTCACCAGAGTCGACAGTTCCTCAAGAGAATAACTACTGGCATGTATCAACATACAGTAGCAGATATCTCCCGATAGAACCTCGTCTGGCTGTAGGTCTCGTGAACACCCGCACGTGGCCAACACCACGGGAGCGTCACGCCTACCCACACTAATACCTATGTGTATGCTCAAGCCTGGGTAGTGGGCTTATCTCTCAGAAATCCCAACCTGCCAAACAAAAAATCCAGTACAGCACAGCACAGTCCAGCATAATAATGAAATGCAATGCCATAAATGCGGTAAATACAGTAAAACATTAAAATAGTAAAACAGTAATACAGTAATGCACAACAAAAATAAAGCACCACAATAAACACCCAATGAAAATAAACAACCAAGCGCTAGGATTGACTCACAAAAGGGATGGACCAGCAATAGGTCAACCTTTCCCCAGCAGAGTCGCCAGCTGTCGCTCCTGGGATTTTCATCCAGGTACAAACGCGAAAGTGGCACAGAAATAAAGTCGCCAACAATGTGTATTTATCCCAAGAGAGGGAAAGGAAACACTACGTAAACCTGAGGGAAAGGAAAAGCATGGTCTCGCGACCAAGAGAAACGGGTAAGGGAGTTGGTTACGCGAGGGGAAGGTATTAGCACCCCCACGCGTCCATCGTACTCGATGGGATCAACGCTTGTTGTCTTGATCAAAGGGTGTCGTCATCTGGAGCTCCACTGCTACTGGAAATGAGAAGAAACCGGAACGGAAAAGAGCGAAGAAACGGGGGAGAAAAGAAAAATAAATGACTCGATAGGACATCACTCGTCCTATGCCTACGTATTCCCTCGTGCAATGGGAAAGTCAGAGTCAACGTAGTTCGAACACGAACTAAGGGGGGAGGTTGCTCGCCAAGACATCACCGTCTTGTGCCTACGTATCCTTAATCTAACTAGAGAGAGAGGAAATCAGAGTGGTCGTAGTTCGACCTAACAAGGTCTTAGTGTTTTCTACAAGCGACGTTAAGTTCGCGTCCGGTAGTTAGGGTCGATGCCTGTTTGCGACAAAACGGAAAATAGCGTGCTATTTTCTGGAAAAAAAAGGTTTGAAACTTAACGATCCTGAAGGATAAAAAAAGGTTTGAATTTTTTTTGTGTTTTTTAGACAAGAAATGGATTGAAGTTAGTTTGTAACTTGGATTGCATCCAAGTCTACAACATAGGAATGAATACGCCGCGTATCGTCCCCAACAGGACGTACACTAAGTACCCTAGAAGAATGAAGGAAGACCCCTCATTATTCACTTCCCATATATAAGGCTCATGCGCAATACACGTTAACCTTTATTAAGTGTTTTAGAAAGGTTATGAGATGAGAAGAGAAGACTCAAGTTGAAAAGAAAACACTAAGGGGAAACTAATTGTTCCTAATGTTATCATGCAAAGGTGCCCATAAGGGGAGTTTAAGAACAACCTAGGTCTAAAGAAGAGAAAGGGATAGCACTATCTAATGCTTATCCTACCTCACCTTAATCAACAATTAAGGATGAGCTAGGATCCCAAAGGGATGTGAGAGAGTTCTACACAATCAAGCATTATATCATGTAATCCATAAAAGAGAAGTAAAAGAGATGAGATGAAAGGAGTAATGAGCATGGATAAGCATCCACATGCTCATATGTCTTACCTCTTCCCCTACATAAAAGTTTAGCACAAAATAACCACAAGTATTGAACATAAGTGGAAAGAAGTAAACCAAACAATGTTAGTTGCCCTAAGAAGACAACTTAAGAGGCAAACAAAGTTTAAACCAAAAGGAAAGAGTCCTAAGGGTCAAGGATCATCTAAGGTCAGTATGTATAGGTCAAGTTACCCTACTAAGGTTAAGGAAACAAACAAACTCAAACTAGGTCGAAACATGCACCAAAAGATCACACAAATGCAAGATGCACTAACTATGCAAGATGAATGCAAATGAATCATGAACATGAATAAATGCATATGTAAACATAAAAGTCATAAGTGAATTACATTTATTAATGAATTAAGATGTCATTAATATAGCATGCAAATCATAAATGCAAACATTGATTAAGGAAGAAGAAGTGGAAACCAAATACCATTCAATTTCATACATGAAGCATACTTGTAATGCAAGTAAGGAATGGAGATGCAAGATGAACATACATGTAAATGAATTCAAGTTAGTAGCATATGACATTTAAGATGACATTTAAGATGCAAGAATGGACATGCAAAGTTCATACAAGTCTCATGTTAAAGTACATTGAAGATTAGAAACAAACATGTGCAAATTAGGTCAAACAAACATGCAAAGGTTTATGAACTTAAAAACATGCAAGATGATGTTAGAATTCATGGAATATGATTGAAAAGGATCACAAAAAGAAGTGAAATCATGTTTAAATGGATGTTTAAGTTCATGCAAGCATTGGTGAAAACAAGTCAACAAAATCATGCAAGAAAAGAAACACAAGTGCACAAAACATTTCAAGTTTAAACAAGTGCACATAAGTCCATTCAAGATGGATAAGCAATGACCTATAACATGAGAAAAATTACCTATAATGTTCCTATCAAATTATGTCAAAGCATCTCAACAATCGTCCCAAGGAAACATGTTCAAAGCATACCAAAACCCTAACATAATTCCTCTAACAAACATACATGCAAAGGTGCATTTGTGCAATCCATAAAGTCATGTTAGAAGGATGAGAAAATTGGAATATGCAAGTCACTTGAAGTGCAAACAGTTTGCAAACATGTATCAAAATGATGGATCAAAGTCAATTACCAAAAATGCTCAAAGATGCTTCACAATTTCATACAAGTCACATGAACAAAGTGCTCAAAGACAACATCCAAAAGTCAATGAAAAATGACCTAAAAAATCTATGAAAAATGGTATAAGATACATCAATATATCATAGAGGCATGTATCAACTATCATGTGAAAATTCAGTTCAAAACTATGTTAGACAAATCCAAAATGAAACAAATGTCATGAATGGAGGTTCATACAAACGAAATTAAATGTAAATTCAAGGAAAAATACCAAAATATGCTAAAATCAGAAATAAAAATAATCAAAAATTATTTAAATATGTTGGAATGCTCCATGAATTTATTTAGGATTTTATCATGCTTGGATGTATTTTTAAAAATTAAAAAGCAAACAATTATGAAAAGAAAATAAAAAAACAAAGAAATAAAGCAGGGGGTGCAACGAAAGCAAATAGATAGTTCAAAAGGGCCTGGGCT